>JAJONR010000957.1:0-108788 GCA_029582245.1 Solanum etuberosum
ATCCCATCTCCTTACATCGGCGTAAGACTTTTGCCGACTTTGAGCCGTTCTCAACCTCTCTCTAACGAGTCAGACTTTCTCAATGGCCTCAAGAACCAATTAGGGCCCTATCAAAGCAACTTTACCCACGTCAAACCAACCAACGGGAGATCTACATCTCCTACCATACAAGGCCTCCAAAGTAGTCATACCAATACTTGAGTGATAACTATTATTGTAGGCAAATTCTACCAATGGCAAAAGGTCATCCCAATTACCCTTAAAGTCAATTACACAAGAACTTAACATATCTTCCAAAGTTTGGATGGTGCGCTCCCATTGCCCATCGGTTTAGGGATGAAAAGCCGTGCTAAGCCTAACCTTGGTGCCAAGACCCTTTTGGAAAGACCTCCAAAAGTGAGAAGTGAATTGAGGCCACGATCGGAAAGAATAGATAAAGGCGCTCCATGCAACTTCACGATTTCTCTTATATACAAGTTAGTATAGTCCTCCACCGAAAAGGAAACCTTGACGGGGATAAAGTGAGCCGATTTTGTCACCCAATCTACAATAACTCAAATAGAGTCATGTTGTCTCTGGGTGCGAGGAAACCAAACAATAAAGTCCATGTTCACCTCTTCCCACTTCCAAGTAGGAATACCTATATCTTGGGATAAACCTCCCGGTCTTTCATGATCAACCTTGACTTGTTGACAGTTAGGACACTTAGCCATAAATTCCGTAATATCTTTCTTCATCCCATTCCACCAATAGACCTACCGCAAGTCATGGTACATCTTGGTGGCTCCCGGATGAATATAATACCGAGAACTATGGGCTTCCGACAAGATTTTCTCTCTCAAGTCATCAACATTAGGATCACACAACCGGCCTTGGTATCTAAGTACACCATCTCCCTCTTGGAAGAATTCCTCAACGGATTTCTTAAGTACCGCCTCTTTCAATTCAACCAAAATGAGATCAAGACCTTGCTTAGATTTCACATCCGCCACAAAAGACGATTCGGACCCATTGTTAACCATAACACCACCCTTGGTGGATCCCACTAATTGAACACCTAATCGGGCCAACCTATGAACATCTCGAACCAACTCTTTCTTATTATCTTTGATATGGGCAACACTAACCATAAACAATCGACTAAGAGCATCCGCTACCACATTTGCCTTACCGGGGTGATAAAAAACACTCATGTCATAATCCTTCAATAATTCAAGCCACCTCCTTTGGCGAAGATTCAAATACTTTTGACTAAACACGTATTGTAAACTCTTGTGATCGGTAAACACATCAACATGAACCCTATAAAAATAATGCCTCCAAATCTTTAAGGCAAAAACAACCGCTGCTAATTCAAGGTCATGGGTAGGATAATTCTTCTCATGGACTTTAAGTTGCCTTGAAGCATAGGCAATCACTTTACCGTTTTGCATAAGCACACATCCCAACCCAACTCTAGAGGCATCACAATACACCACAAAACCATCCGTACCTTCCAGTAAAGTTAACAATGGAGTGGAAGTAAGTCTATTTTTCAACTCTTGGTAACTTTTCTCACAAGCTTCCGACCAAATGAACTTAGCCTTCTTTTGAGTCAAAGCCGTCATCGGAGAGGCAATGGAAGAAAATCCCTCAACAAACCTTCTATAATAACCGGCCAATCCCAAGAAGCTTCTAATGTCCAAAGAGTTAGAGGTCTTGGCCAACTCTTGACTGTATCCGTCTTCTTAGGATCTACCCCAATGCCCTTACTTGACACAATATTCCAAAGGAAAGGTACAGACCTTAACCAAAATATACACTTACTAAACTTTGAAAAAAGTTGATGGTCCTTAAGAACTTGCAATACAATTCTCAAATGATCAACATGCTCATTCTACCTCCTTTAATAGATCAAAATGTCATCAATGAACATAATCACAAACATGTCAAGGTATTGTCTAAACACCCTATTCATCTAGTCCATAAACGCCGCCGGAACATTAGTCAACCCAAACAACATTACAAAAAATTCATAATGACCATACCGGGTTCTAAAAGCCGTCTTCGAAATATCATTACCTCTCACCCTTAATTGGTGATAACCCGACCTAAGGTCAATTTTTTAGAAGTAACTTGCCCCTTGTAGTTGGTCATAAAATCATATATCCTTGGAAGACGATACTTATTCTTAATAGTCACTTTGTTCAAATGACGATAATAAATGGCTATACGAAGAGACCCATATTTTTTTCTAATGAACAACACGGGAGCACCCCATGGTGAGATACTCGGTAGGATGAAGCCCTTATCCAACAAATCCTTCAATTGTTCTTTCAACTCCTTTAATTCGATTGGGGTAATTCTATAAGGAGGAATTGAGATAGGTTGCGTATCTGGGAGAAGGTCAATACCGAAGTCTATTTCCTACTTGGGAGGAATACCGGGTCGATCATCTGGGAACAATTCCAGAAACTCCTTCACAACGGGGACCGACTCAACAATAGGGGTTTCAGAATCAACACCCCTCACCCTAACAAGATGGTAAATGCAACCCTTAGAGATCATCTTTCTAGCCTTAAGACATGAGACGAACTGACCCTTAGGCATAGAATTTCCCCCTTCCACTCAAGGACAGCTCATTCGGGAACTGAAACTTGACCACATGAGCTCTACAATCAACAGAAGCATAACAAGAGTGAAGCCAATCCATACCAAGAATAACATCGAAATCTAACACATCAAGCTCTACCAAATCAACAAGGTTAAATCTATGGGATAAGGAAATGGGGCATCTCCTATAAACCCTCTTAGCCACCACAGAATCACCAATAGGAATAGAGACAAAAAAAGGTTCTAACAACACATAAGGGAGCATATCAAACCTCATTGCCACATATGGCGTCACAAAGGACAAAGTAGCACCGTGATCTAACAAAGAATACACAACTATATGGATTACTTTTAACATACCGGTGACCACGTCCGGAAAATTCTCCTTTTCACCTCAGCTTTGGAGAGCATAGAAGAGGTTTTGCTTGGGAGCATTGGAATTTGAACCACTAGGAGGAGCTTTCTTGCCCTCTCTTCCTCTATTCGTAAGCATTGGATAATCCCTCATTTGGTTACCACTCTTACCACAACCATAACAACCATCCATGCCGGTTAGACACTTACTATTGTGCCTCCTTCCACACTTGGTACAATTATGCTTAGACAATGAATATCCACTACCATTACCTCCTTGAGGCTTGGGGTTAGTTACCCTATCTCTATTGAACTTAGAAGGAGCATTGGAGGAGCCATGGATGAAAAACCATTGTCTAAATCTTGGTCAACCTTAACCATCGGACCTTGTTTTGGAGAAGTTCCCATCACCGGTCATAGCCCTCTTTGCATCCCTATTCTTTTCCTTGAGTTTCGATTCCTCAATTTTTTGGGCATGCACCATAAGGCATGAGATATCCATATCATGGATGAGCATTGCCGTACGACATTATTTTTCTACCATGTCGGATACGCCCATCACAAACTTACTCATCTTAGCCCTCGAATTTTCCACCATAGTTGGAGCTTACTTGGATAGTTGAGTGAACTTTAGAGCATACTCCCTCACACTCATACTTCCTTGATGAAGGTTAATGAACTCTTGCACCTTTGCTTCCCTCATCTCAAGGGGAAAAAACCTATCAAGTAAAGCAGTTTAAACATTTCCCACTCTACAGGACCTGCTCCTACCGACCTTTCTTCCTTCCATTGGTTATACCATACTTGAGCAACACATTTCAATTGATAAGCGGCCAACTCCACCTTCTCTACCGGAGTCACTCCTATAATAGAGAGTACGTTATAGACCTTATCGATAAACTCTTGGGGATATTCCTCAACTTTAGAGCCATAGAATTCCGAAAGGTTCATCCTTGCAAAGTCCCTCACTCTTGAAGCCACCGAATTCACATTAGGGTTCATGGGAGCTATAACCTCTCTATTGGCTTGTTCCATCAAGGCTTGAGCCAACATTTGAAAAGCCGACCTAACCTCCACATTTGATACATTCTCAGTCAAAGGATCAACCGGAGCTTGAGGAGCTTGAGGAGGAGCTCCTTGATTCACATTGTCTTCCTCATTCCTTCTAGTGAAAGCCCTTCGAGTATTCATATCTTGTAGATCATCGGTCAAGGATTAGGAGAAAGACCTTATAGAGTTAAACTCTATCACATGACTTAAGAGGAATGAAAAAGTGGAATTTCCTAAGCATCTTGTAGCTTCTCATTCATAAATGTGGCGTGCTTCATACTCATTAACAAGACTCTACTAGACGTGGCTTATGAGACATCACCCTAGAATCATTTTAAACCTTGTGCTCTGATATCAAGTTTGTCACGACCTAGGGGTACCCCCTTGATGTAACATGGTGTATAGAATCTCGAAGGACTCCATGCAAGTCTCTTAGTCCTCATAACATAAGTAAATATAATAATGAGAGAAAACATATTTCAAGTCTCAAAAAGTTTTTCATAAAAGAAAGCCAAATTCTAGACACTTTATCTCATTATAGCCATTTGATACAATATTGAATGAAATAGGGCTAGCCCTTCCAACATGTTCAAAAGGGAAAGTACATGAAAGAAACTAAACATAAGGAGTCCATCCTCGAACCATGATGACTCACCAAGCTCGGGAAAACAATCAAGTCCAAGCTCTAGCTACAAGAATGATCACCTCGAGTACTGAACCCTACACTTGGGGAAAATGTAGGTAAAAGTAGGCGTTACTACAAAAATGCACTAAGTATGATAGCCATGCATAAAAACACTTAAAACATGCAAAAAGGGAAATTTCATTTCAAAGTATGCACTTTACCAAGTTTAAACATCATCCTTGGAAAACATAACTCAAAACATCTTCTTCAATGCAAGCTAGCATCATCTTTAAAACCTTTGAACACTTACGGGATACTTCTTTAAGCATGTCTTAGTTCATTATTAAGCTTCTTGTTATTGTGGGGAATAAGCCTTAACCGACATGAGACCATGTGAACTTTAACATGGAATCCGGTGACTCCCTCACCGAAAAAGGGTTGGTCTACTTACCTAAGGTTGAACCGGTACATCTTAGCTTAGGTGGATCCACTAGCTAAATAACCTATAGGGGCACATAGTTTATGGGATAAGGAGATTGCTACTAGAAACCCTACCTTTCTACGGAGGAGCTTCCATCTCTAGAGATTGCTTCTAGAAACCCGACCTTTCTATGGGAGAGCTTCCATCTCATACAATATCCACTCGGTGCTTAGCATTAAATTCCCACAGATTAATTATTAAGTCTTGACATAACTACATTACTCATGAAAGGTGCCCTTGGCCTACCGATTCAAGATAAATCATTAGAATAGCTCTTTTTAGTTACTCATGAAAGGGTGCCCTTGGCCTACCGATTCAAGGTACATCATTAAGATAACTCTTTAGTTCATGCATCAGAAAACCTTTCACCATCCATGATTTCTTGCTTTTAGATTCAATTAGGTGAGAAAGCCTTTCAACCTTAGAACCTTCATTATGTGAGAAAAACTTTCACATACATGCATAGGTGTGTATATGAGAATGTCCTTTCAACAACACAACAACAACAACATCATGGATACTTTACTCTCAAAGCATCATTAATACAATTGCATAGATTTCATAGAAAATGCATCATCTCATACTTTACCTTCTTGAGGTTCAAAACTTTCTTTCAATCATCAAATCTATAATTCAAGCATTAGACATGGATATCATGATAATTCAAGTGATTCTATCACCTCATGCATAAATTCATAAAACTCCTCTTTCATCAACAAAGACCCACATCATATCATCAACTTTGAGAAATATGGGAATTACATGGGTTCTTGGGGAATCATCATAAAAATCATAAGAAATCATCAATTCAAGCTCAATATAACTCAATTCAATCATTTAAATCAAGTTTGAAAGGAACCCATGACTTTTGAATCCAACCCTAACGATTGGGGATTTCTATCTTTTTGAAATTGGAGATTTTGAGAAGACTCCATGGATGAAAGCTACCATACCTTACTATCAAAGCCCAATGAAATTGAAGTACAGAAGCTTGCTCTTGAAACCCTAACTTGAATCTCCTTCTTCTTCCTCAAGTTTCTAGGGAGAGAAATATTTTTGAGAGGATGAACTTTGGGATTTATTTGGGTTTTGGAAAATATGACTTAATTGGGTGAGTTTTAGAGTTAAAATGACTTATATACTGACTATAGGATTAGGCAAAACGACCTCACTTAAGTTGGATTGAAATTGGAAAAGACCACTTAGCCCTCAACTATTAGTGAGCTGCCCAGCGACCACGTGAGGTCCTACGAGCCGTGGTCCCCTTCGTGGACCTTGAGGCAGTGGCTAGGAAAATGTTGTCTTGGCCACACAAGTCTAAGGCATCTTCAAAGAGGGCTCCACGAGATGTGGTGCTTACCACGAGCCGTGGTCCCTCTCGTGGGCCTTGAGGCAGTTGCTAGGCCACCTCCTTTTCACCCTTATACACATAAATCCCCTCCACCAGCCTTCCCACGAGCTGTGGTCTTCACCACGAGCTGTGAAGTGGCTCATGGAGAGGGGCTAATTTTTGGCAGCTTTGGGGAGTCTACTGCCTAGCCCACCACCAGCCACACCAAGGGCCGTGGTCTTGACCACGAGCCGTGGTGGTGGGCGTGGTAGGTGGGGTAGTGTCTACACCAAGGTAGGCTTCCCTAGCCCACTCCCTTGGCCCTTGGCTTCCTCCCTTGACTCTAACCCTCACGTTTCGCTCTAGTTTAGCCTACTATTTTACGGGGTGTTACAAATATCTAGAGTTTTATTGTTCTCAATACCTATTCTATGCTCTAAATTGTATTTTAAATGATAATTTGAAGCAATAAAGACAAAAGAGCAAGGCAAGGACATTACCGTGCAAAAAGGAGCGAAAAAGCTGAAGACATGAAAGACTGATAATCGCAAAGACCACTCGGTGAGTCGCCGATTGGTCCTTCAGCTGGCCAAAAGTTACAGCATGCCTGCCCTGGGAAAAACCCAACTCGGTGATGGAAAATAACATCTCGGCGAATCACCGAGTGGATCGGCGAATCACCGAGTGGATCGGCGATGGACTTCTTGACCGCCTAAAGTTACAGAAGAGGAATGGTGAAGAGTCAAGTCAAGAAGGTGATGAAAAAGGACATTTGGTGCATCGCCGACCTAGTCGGCGATGCCTGTGTAACTTCGCCGAATGGCTCCAATGCCGAAAATCTCAGAACGTATTAATGTGATTTTTAAAAGAGTATCCAGGAGTTCCGAAGTTTGGAGCGATATTTTTGAGTGTTTGAGAGTTCAAACATTGGATTTTTGATCCCGAACACTAGTCTTAGAGTTTTTGAGTAGACATTTAGAGTTGGGTTTGGATTTTGAACTAATTTTGAGGATTGTGAAGGTCTGCATTTTGTTACCCAAACTGATGGAGAACATAGTTGGTAATATTTTCTTGTTTTTTATAATGTTTGGCTAAAACCCCCATTCTTAGGGGTGTGATAATGTGATTAATTGTCTTAATTAGATTATAGGTGTTAGTATTTACTGATTTAATTGTTGATTTGAAGTGGGTTCAATTGATAGTCGAGTTTTTATTTATGAATTGTAGTTGCAAATACAGTTCTAACTTAGTATTTTATGCTTGCTTGAGAAATAAGTTTTGGAATTAAAATTATCAATTTATGACTGTAGTGATTGGGTTATTGTGGATTCAACTTGAAAAAGTGAGTCTAAATTTGATCCTACCAATCTAGTTCGAGAGAGTAGATTAATTGAGGTTATGGGTTGTTTAGATTGTTGGGCTAGTCGACATTGGAGAGAACTCACTTGATTCGTAATAGTTGATTGAAAAATAGTTGTTACACTTAAAGCCTAGCCTACCCACTAAGATTCAACGTCTTTTTAGTAAATAATAATCACCCATATAGCGAAACTGGCGGTTAATCAATCACATCCCCAAGGATCCCTCTCTACTTGATGACTCCTCTGTGTTTGTAGATGATAATTGTCACTCTAACCCCCCCAATTGACACTTGTTGTCAAACCTTTGCAATTTAATTTAATTGTTTCAAAAATGTCTATTCCTATAACCGATTAGAACACTCCTTTCACTTCGTTATTGAATTCTCTATCGTATCACTCCCTGTGGGATCGACCCCAACACTTCGTTGGGTTTATACTTGATTGCGACCGCCTACACATAGAATTGGATGAAGTGTAGTTGAGTGTTATCATTACATCAGACAGTAATGGGGCCAACCACCCCTTCAAGTCGTCTAACGACTTGGTCTTGAACATAGTGATCAAGGTGTGGGTCAAACGAACTGGTCAGGCTACCAACTTATTGATGTCCGTTTCACTGCACTTGACTTTCTTTCCACGCACCTCAACAAACTCTAGCGGTGCTGCTGATCAAACCTTTTTCTTCCCTTTCGGGAGTAATCGGCATAGCTCTCATAAAACTGTAGAACTCATGTAGGCACGTACGGACTTCGGGGATTCATGAATTGCTCAAATTTGTAGAACCGGAGTGTGTCCCACACTACAGGATATCTGTCCACTACCCCATCGGTGGATAATCTCATCTCGTCTAACATTTTGCACATACCGGCAGCCTTCAACATGTTCATAGAGAGTGGCGGAGGTGCTTGGGTTGGAGACACTTTTAGTGCCTGTTCTGCTGCCTGTGCAGGAAGTGGTGGAGGTGTCGGGAGAGCCGGGATCCTTGTCGGATCATGTAGTGCTTTGGAGCACAACTCAGCACGTCTGCGCTTTAGAGTTTGATCAACAGCTGGTTCGGACTCATAGACTGGAGACCCAGACCCCACATCTTCCCCACTTTCAGACTCAGATGTAGTGAGGTGGGTGGAGTAGACACCCATACTATCAAAACTGGAGTTGCTCAAACTCGGCTCTGCTGGCTATTTGCCTTTTCCCCGGCCAGTTGCTTGATTTGGTCGAGGTCTAGTGGGTTGTGGCGGTAAAATCTCCGCAGCAGTTACCACGCCTTTCACCCTTTTTCAGGGTTTAGGACCCTTCACTGGGATTTTGGTCTAGCCATATATGTCAAAACGAGCAAACAAAACAAATACGGTTGCAAAGCGTTAGTAAAATATCAAGTTTGAAAAATGCAGGGAAACTTGCCAATCAACTCGGTGAGACGACGAGTTCATTCGGCGAGCCTTAGAGAGCTCGCCAAAAATCATAGAACAAAATATCAAAAATTCAGCACAAAACGGATATATAAAAGGTCATTCGGCGAGACGCCAAACCTAATCGGCAAATCAAAGGTAGCTCGCTTAATTTGACAGAGTAATTTCTAAAAAAATTGGGCTTCAAAAAGGCAAGATCACATTCATTCAGCTAGTCGCCGAGTCAACTCGGCGAGCACATGCATATCGCCAAAATATACAGAACCAAACAACAATATTTCAGGGTAAAAAGGCGATGAAAGGAGTCAGTCGGCGAACTGCCGAGTCATTTGGCAAGCTTGACTAAGCTCGCCAAATGGCCCTTCGTGCCAAAATTTTACCTCGACTCCCAATTCTCAATGCACAACCTACGATAACCAAATTCAAGCCCTATTCTACACAATTCAAGATTAGCCCATACTATTACTTACCCTGGGGTACTCAGACTTTCCCCGATTTACCTAGATTCGACCAAACAACGCCTTTGCCCTTAAGAACGACGTTACCCGATCAATCATTGGGCAAATTAGAGTTGTTTGGTGAAATTTGGTTTACTCACCCTTCACCCACACCAACCCCAACATGCAAATCCACAATTTAAACAATTGAAACTCGAAACTTAAACTCAATTAGGCCAAACAAAAAATCTAACATGCTCGATTATCCAACAATATGCAACAGTTGATTAAACACACAATAGATCCAACAACTACACAAGGATGCTTAGAATATGACATAAAATTAAGGCTAATTTATGACACCAACATCAGAAGTAGACAAGGAAACGGTTAGGGCAAAATAAAAAATGAGCAATGCAATGTACTCCAATCACACAACGAAACAACACAAAAATTTAGTAAAAACTAAGATCTAAAATGAAGTTAAAAGAGTGCAAGGGTCAAAAAGTTCAAAATAAAGAGAAGTTTTGAATTTAAAATGGTTGAACGCCTTTGACCCTTCAGTTCGCGCCTCAGGCGATCAACCTCGAGCTCGCCGAACCACTTGGCGACGAACCGAGTAGGTTCTGAGCTCACCCATTAGCCTATTTCTCCCAAACTTTGAATTTTCAACCAGCATATCCAACAAACGTTATTCAAATGCCAAAAGTAAAACTTGGGTTGCCTCCTAAGAAGTGCCTTATTAACTTCATGGCATGACGTGGCCATGGAATCATGTCTCATTTCTCGGGTTCACCAAATTATCACTTCGGATCCCCCTTTTGGCCTTGGATTTAAATGAGCCGAGATCTGACCCATATGTATTTCCAACTGCTTAATGTATACTGAGTGTGATGTGACCGTTTGGTTAAGAGATGAGGCATCATCTTTTATTTCCTTTAGAACCATGTCTGATCCTTTCACTTTGTTCAGAATACAAGCAAGCATATCCTCGGTCTGGAAATTTTAAGGATCAACCCTTGGTTCTTTCAGCTTTTGACGTTCTTGATGAGGCACATAGCGAGCTTTGTCCCCATCTCTATCGCTCTTGTTGGTGCCACAGTCATGCCATTCAAGATCTTGATATCTCTAAACATCATCGCGCTCTACATTCCAACCTTGATTTCCGCCCGGCCTTGGATAACTCGGACGGGATCACCCGCTTGGTTTGTCAAGAAATGCACTTCTTCATTGTACATGGACTCAAAGTGTGCTTCATCAGGATTTACACCATTATTAAATCCGACTGCATTCACAGCCTTGCAGCTACTTCCCATGACATGCTTTTTCAATATGTCCATTTGGTTCATAATTTTGTCCATGTTTCCATCTCGCTCCTGGTTCTTTTCCATTTGTTCCTTTGTTAGCCCAAAGTTCAAAGGAGACACCTAATCTTCTCTTGTGTACCATGCACTATTAATTTTCGTCATCTCATCAAGGAGGGTTGATGCTGTGTCAAATAGTTGTCTTATGATTCCTCCTCGAATGATCTGGTCTGGAACGCCTTTGTTGATCCTGTCGAGGTTCTGGTTAAAATATTGCAATAACACATTGTCCGGTAGCCCGTGAGTTGGACATTGGAGCAGAAACTTTTGGAACCTTACCCATGTCTCATTGATAGGTTTGCCATTAAATCGCTTGAAGTTTTGAATATTATCCCTCAACTTAACCATCATTGAAGGAGGGAAAAACCTTTCATAAAATGCATCGGTGAGCTCCTCCCAAGAAGTAATGGACTCCCTTGGTAGTTTGGTCAACCACTTCGTTGCCTCCCCCATTAGAGAAAAGGGAAACAAACAGAGTCTGACTGACTCTTGAATGATGTTCTTGAAAGAAAACGGCCCACATACATCCACAAAGTTTCGGATGTGTTCATGAGGGTCCTCCTGAGCGAGTTCTCCAAAGAGACCCTTCATTTCCAACAGCTGCAACATTGTACTGGTCACATGAAATACCGCATTGCACATAGTCGGAAGCAATCAAATAGAACCCACACTTCCCAACTAATCCTCATTGACATCATGAAAATTCCCGATGTCATCGTTGTTCCCGAGTAGACTAGCATTGCTCCCATTAACACTCATCTCTTGACCTGTTTTATAGCAGCCAACAAGAACTCAACTAAGATAATTCAACTACAACAAAATCAGTTTACGACTAAACTTCAATAAAAGAATTCCAAACACCACTCCCCGACAACGGCGCCATTTTTGGTAACGCTCAATTACACTTCATCCAATTCTAAGGCGGTCGCTAACAAGTATAAACCCAACTAAGAGTTGGAGCCGATCCCACATGGAGTGATATAGTATAGAATTTGATTAAGAAGTAAAATTTTCTCCTAATCATTTGTAGAAGTAAAGTATTTGCAACATTAAAGTAAATCACAAATTTTAACAACTAATATCAAATGGGGGGAGTTGGGTAACCAATTTAGGACAACTAAAACAGAAAGTAAACAAATAGAGATTGGACCTTAGGAGTATGATAAGTTGAATGCCAATTTCTAGTAATGGGTGATTACTAGTTACTCAAAGGTGTTGAATCTCAGTGGGTAGCTTAGGTTTCGAGTGCAATAGCCATTTCTCAATCAACTATTGCATTTCATGTGAGTTTTTTCAAACCTCAACGAGCAAAACACAACCAAACAACTCAATTCCTTAATTAATCCACTCTTTCAAGCTGGATTTGTAAAGATGCAATAAAACCCACTTTCTCAAGCTAGATTCTTAAAAATGCAATCAATACAACAATCAATCAATAATTCGATTCTAATACCTCTTTCTCAAGCAAGCATAGCGAACTAAGGTAGAATTGCATTTGCAAATACAATTCCTCAATTAAAACATGAACAATTAATTGAACCCACTTCAAACAATAATAAAATAAAAAACTAACAACACCTATTAGATAATTAATGCATTCAACTACATAATAACACCCCCAAGGAAAGGGGGTTTTAGCCAAGCATAGTGAAAAAAAAGAAATCATTACCGACAAAGTTTTCCATATTATTTGTTAACAATATGCAATTCCCAAATGCTGAAATTTAAGCTAAAAATCTCACAATCTCTAAATATCTACTCAAAAATTTAAAGACGTTGTTCTGGAATGTAAAAACTCAAAAACCCAGAAGTAAACAATGTGTGGACCCTTTTCTTCCTTTCAAAATTACATTTATACATTCCCCAAATTTCAACACGGAGTCAACTCGGTGAAGTAAGTCGGGTTCGCCGAACAGTTCGGCGATGCGATCAGTTGCTCCTCTTCTCTCCTTTTTGGCTTGGATCTCTCATCCAATCATTTTATATCTTTTGGTGAGCCAGATCGTCACCACCGATCTCTTTGGTGTTACCAAAATTCTTGTCTACTCGCCAAGTTAGTTTTGTCCATGGGCTGGCATGCTGGAACATTAGGGGAGCTGAAGGTCTACTCGGCGACTCGCTAAGTGGCTTTGGCGAGTTCCAGCCTTGCTTTTCTTCACTTTTTCCGCTTTTTTGCTCCTTTTTGCCTAATAATATCCTTTCCTTACTCTAGAACCTTTATATTTGCATATCAACAGTCTAACATTATTTATGAGCGTAAAATAGGTATTGAGGACATTAAATTCTTGAATAATAAGCCCTAAATCAGTCGAAATCCCTGACTCATTATCTACATCTCCTCGCAAGGTAGCAAGCTCACCCCTCATAGCTTTTAGCGCACTGGAACTACCCTCGTCCTTCTCTCGGGCCTTTAATATTATAGTGAGGTTGTCCAAACTCATACCATGGTCTTCAATCCTCCCCCCACTCCTAGTCACTCTATTCCTCAAAGGGACCAAGGCCTGCTCAATAGCCATATCAATCAGCTTTGGCATATCCTTCTCAACCCTCATGGATCTAACATCCCCAGACCATGCAAGATTTCCCATTTGGTATCTCAAGGCCTAGTTCAAGGGGGACGGATAATAAGAGTGGGGGTAGGCACAACAGCTGTAACAACAATAGTGCAACTAGCAAGAGTAGGTGCTGAAGATGAAGGCATAGTAGGGTAGGAAGATATAATTGCCTACTTTACAGAAGGAGCATGTGTGTTGGCCTCAGAAGCTAGAATAATTGGATCCACTATAGGTGTAGTATATGGTGGTGGTGTCTTCCTACGAGCTGCATTATCCCATAAACAATCAGCCTCAATCATTTAGATGTTTTTAAAAGAGGCAGGGGTGATCTACACATCAATATTTCCCTCAAAGAGACTCTTGCATCCTCACATAGCTTTGTCATCAGGATCGGGAATGGAAGGCAAGTTTGCTCCTGTCGAGATCTCATTAGTATCTCCTCCGCAATGATAGTCCTCATAATGTGCACCCAAACAATGATTATGCCCACTAAGACTGCCTTGTTATGGAAAAGGATAGACTCATTTTGCAAGGGCATGATGTTGCTACTAATAAATCCAAACTAGTACTAGGCCACCACATTTAAGTCCTTCTCTATTCGGGTACCATCAACTATCTAATTAGGAGAAGTGTTAGAAATAAGTGGGTACAACCAACCTTTCAATGAATCAAGGTCATCCCTCATCCAGAGTGAAAACATATTTTCCTGAAATTCCGGCATCCCTAGTGTAGTGTTGATTTCCCCATTATGGCATTGAAACTTCTTGCCATGCACTTCAACCTCATCTAGCGGCTTCTAAGTTATGACCTTCCGCTGCTTTGGTAGGGCTTGGTCATAGGTTATATATAATTCGCGCATTCAAGTAGGAACATATGGGTTTCTGGGTCTTGTGAACCCCTAAAACTAATAGAATTGAATAGTGTCCCAAATTGTCGGGTATCGCTAATAACTCAGTCTATGGAGAGCCATGTATCTTCAAGAATGGTACGTTCTCCAGCTGCCTTGAGCCTATTGACGACTCTTGGAGCAATTAGAGGGAGAACTTTAGAGGTTGGTGCTTGGGTGGAGGAAGGCTGCACCAGTTTGGACCAGATGCCCGTTTTTTTTCCTTAAAATCCCTTTTTGGGTTGCATACGATCTTGGTTAGATGCTTGTAGAGTGGTATGATGTGGTCGTCGAGGAGCCTCAGCTGGATCATGGATAACTATCTCCTTTTACTTTTTTAACAGGAGAGGAGGATGAAGAGGAAGAGACTCTCTGTCGGATTTTGTATATGTAGTTACTATCTGCTTTCTTTTTGTCTTAGCCATGACCTGCAAAGCGCACATATACAAACATAGAATTAATGAAGGTTAGTTGAAATCAAACTCAATTGGAATCACTGTTCAAAAATACCCTGAGGCTCACTGAATAAGAAGGAGGATCACCTAACAGGATAGGCAAGTTCCGGTAAGCTCGTCAAAATGGACAGTGGCAATTATCAAAGGGAACAAGAACAAAGGGTGGAAATTCGACGAGTTGGTTTTGGCGGGCTAAGAAAAATCCCCCGAACTGACAGTGCAAAAATGAAAAGAAACAGGGATCAAGGGCGATGTCCACTCCCACTCACTGATTCACCAAGTGGGTTCGGCGAACTAAGGCAAGGTCGCCGAAGAGGATAGTGCCCAATGTCACATGTTCACTCAAGAAGGCGAGCTGGGGCTTACTCAGTGATTCACCTAACCTCTTTGGCGAGCTAAGACAAGCTCGCGGAACATGAGATGTTCAGCCAGTGCCTAATTTTCGAATCTAAAACCAACATACACAACAAAGCAAGTTCTCCAACATCATTACAACCCACCTACATGCTTATCTACCCATGGGTACTCAGACTTCCCCCAGATATTACAAAGTATTGCTGAAATTGACAATTTACTCTTAAGAAAGGCATCACTCTGTCTATCATTGACAAAAATTATGTGATCGGGTCAACACTAGGTTGCTCAGACTTCACCATATCAAATCAAATCAAGACCCACTAAATTTACTAGTTCAATTTCAACATTTAACTAACACATTCAAGATTAGCAATTTATAGGCAAAACACATGTAATTAGTTCATGGGCACAATTTAATATGCACATTACAGGGATACCCAATGAAAACCAACAATCACAATCATCAAATGGCTTTTGGATAATATATACAAAACACAATTTCAATATCAAAATACACAATTAAAATGGAAAACGAATGATAAGTTGTAGAATTGCACTTATTTAAGGTAAATTTAGCTCAATAATTAGTGTTATGAATGCCTAACTTTGTCCTTTTCTAATAGAATATTGATGATTTGCATCTATGAAGGCAATTCGACAAGAAGAGGAGTGATGTTTGAAAGAATGGCTAAAAACACAAAATGAAATGCAAAGTGAACATTGTTGATCGCCCAACATGAATGACCGGATCGTCGTCTGAGCACTACCTCGCCCAAATTGAAAGTTCATAGCATTTTGTCTATCAAATATATTTGGTGGACTCTAGTAGAAAAGGTGATGCATCGAATGAGAACGGCGGTCCTGATACACATCGCCCAAAGTGACAGTGATCAAGGCAAATATTTAATGCTCGAATGGTGAACGAAGGTGGTATTCGGGGATTCTCCAAACGTGAATGGTTGACTCAATCGAGTTTGCCAACTGAGGTTCAAACACCTGAAGCCTAGAGCATCACAAGGAAAGTTGAGGAGCAAAGGGCGAGTTGCCGATCAGGTTTGGCGAGCCCGACTAATGTCGCCAAGTCAGTTATAAAGTGGACTTTGGGCAAAATTTTGGGAGAGTATAAATATCCCAAAGGATATAATTTTTAATATTTTGATTTGGAGAGTTGATCAGAAAGTGAGTTTGAAGAATTTTGAAGAACACTTTACCTGTAAAGAACACTTTTCTAGCTTTTGGAGTTTTACAATTTGAAGTTTGAATTTAATAAATTGAAGTTAAATCCAAAGTGGGTTTACTCTTAATTATTTGATTTCAAGTTACCCATGACTGCTTTCATGGAAGGTATAATTTCTTTACTTTTTGTGATGGGTAGCTAAAACGTCAAGATCTAGGGGTTCTCAAATGGGGTTGGGTGTTAATTTAATGTAGTGGGTATTGTACTATGCTTTATTTTTTTGTTGTTCATACATGAATTTTGTCTAATTACCATGAGGTTAACTTAAGGGTTAAGATTGCAAACTTAATTCCTACTTCTGATCTTTTGTTGATGCTCTAAAGAGATTGATTGGAGTGGGTAATTAGTTAAATACTAGAAATAAGGTTTGATGTCTATAGCTTTCTCAAAAAGAGACGTTATGGGTCAGATCTATTTTCCCTATTCATGAAAGAGAGGATAGAGTAAGATATTGGGTTGTTTAGGATTGACATTTGGATGAGGCTGAAGGGAGATTCTAGGCATAAATGCTTTGAGATCGAAAGATGATTAGCGACAATGAAGATTACTTAACCTATTCATGAATGTTCATCACTATTTAGCAGCATAATCACCCCTATGTAACATCTATATCCAATCCCCGCACCCCTAGATTGCTTGTTAACTCTTAATTTCTTTAATATTTTACTTTAATTACAAAACTGATAATCAAATCTTTATATTAAGTTTGTGGTACCATCCACCCAATTGTTCTTACTATTGGAAATGAGCTAAATTAAATTCCAAATCTCTTAATAAGAAATTCTCTACGATATACCATTCCTTGTAGGATTTGACCCCAACTCTTCGTTGGGTTTTTTGTTGACTATGATTGCTCAATCTTTTAATTGGTTTTTATGGGTGATTTGAGCGTTATCAAAAAATGGCGCCGCTACCTTGTATTGGATGTTAAGAATTCTAATTGATAAATTAGATTTTTAATTTGTTTTATTTATAGTAGATTTGTTATGTTGTATTGTTGTTGGCTGATTTGCATGTTGACAAAATGAGTGACAATGATGGTCACTATAGTCAAAACAACAAGATAGGTGATCTAAATGACATGCTCATTAATGTCATTCAAATCACAAGAGAAATTCGGATACATCCTACAACCGAGAGGATTGTGTTTCACATCACCAGAACTTTGATAAAATTGCTCCAAATGAAATATATTTTTGGGGATCTAGCTCATGAGGATCCCCATGAACACCTTAGTAGTTTCATGGAGGATGTGAACCCTTTGTGTTCAAGAATATCTCCTAATAATCCATAAGGTTGAGGTTTTTCCCATTCTCTTTAACGGGAGAGGCTACAAGATGGTTGGCAAATTTGCTAAATGATTCAATCACTTCGTGGGAAGAGCTAATTGATATATTCTTGGAGAGATTCTTTCCACCCTCAAAGATGGTTAGACTTCGCCTCTAAATATAAAATTTCAAGCGTGTTGGAGGTGAGCCTTTTCATGAAACTTTGATATGGTTCAAGAAGTTTCTCTTACAATGTCCAACACATGGCATTGCAGATAATTTACTGCTGCAACACTTCAATTGCAGCCTTGATTTGGTCAACAAGGGTGTGGCTGATCAACTAGTCCACGTGGTTAAATGAGGTAACCATATGATGTGGCTGAACTATTTCTAGATGATATGATTATGGTCAACTGAGCATGACACACTAGAGAGGACCAAGTACCTCTTCTACAAGTGGGCTTGAGCAAAGAACACGTCAAGAAGGATCATGAAAGAGATGAAAACATGGCAAAAATGATGACCCAAATCGACTTATTGTCCAAACATGTCATGGGAGTTGAAACCAACAACGGGCAGTGCCTGAATGATGCAGAATTCGAGGCATTATACAATGAGGAAGTTTAATACTTGAGAAATCAAGTGTGTGGGTGGGGGGGCGGGGGTGGGTTTCTCATATCAATTATCAACGATAAGTTGGGAACCAAGGTTTGAACAATGATATATATAGTTGTTGGAAAGACTGGCGGGGTGGAAATTGGAAAAATAGGGAGATGGACAAAGATAGATAGTTCCTCCCCATGATCATCCTTGCCTAAAAGAACCAGCTGGGCTAGAAGGAACCCGGACTGAAGACATGTTTGTAAGGATCTACAACAAGATTGAAGGTTCGATAAGGTGTTGAAGGACTTGAAAAATGAATTCTCCACTATATCCCAGACGGTAACTTCACGCTCAGTTTCTATCAAGCAGTTGGAAACCCAACTGGGTTAATTTTCCACTCATCTAAATCCAAGGAAAAAGAGAACTTTGCCTAGTGACACCATCCCGAACACTTAAAATGATTGTTGAGTTTGAGAAATATGTCATGCCACGACGTTAAATAAGGAGCTTCTTGGGAGGCAATCCAAGTCTTTCATTTTTTTTTACTTCTTTCAAATAACATGTGTTGTCAGTGCAGGTTGAGAAGAGGTTGGAAGACAGAAAAGGGAAGCATAGGCGATGCAAAACCAAACGTTGATCTGGCGAAGGCAATATGTGGACTAATTCTTGTCCGCCATTCGCGCTTAAAAAGATGGAAAAGTGCACTGTCAAGATCGGTGATCATAACTCCAAAGGGCAATTCGTTGACTCCAACAAGTCCACCGAATCAGCCTTCAGGTTTGGTGTTTGTTCAGGAATCTTCGACGATCTAAAGCTCCAATTGGCGATTTGCCAAACACGTTCAGCAACGTTAGTCGAGATCACCAAATAAGCCTGGTATAAAAAGGCCTAGGGTCTTTTCAAATTCAAAAATCAAAACCTTTGAAATTAGAGAGCCTTTTCAATTCCTTGCCATTAACTTGTGCATTTTGAGTGATTTTGAGTCTCTTATAAGTGTTTTCAAAGGTCTAGGAGAGCATTTTCTTGGAATTTGTGTCAACCCAACCTCAATACCTCATTTTCTCAAGTGTTTTTTTACTATAATGTTGGTTTTTTGACTTTTTATTGTTCATTTTGAGTTTAGAATGCATCTAGGATGTCGGCTGGAATGCATCTAGGATGTGCGCTGGAGCCCTTTAAGTTATATAGTCTGCCTAATTTTGATGGGTAGCATCGTATTGTTTGATATGAATTGTGCCCATGTGATTTTGATTGTGAATGCCTTTGAAAATAAGAATCGTGATTTTGTTGGTTAATTTGTCAAATTAAGTTACTAAATGTGGATCTGAGCCTAATTGATTGTGGGTGAAGGTGGAGTAGCATAGTGTTTACCCAATTACATGATTTTGCCCAATGATAGACAAGGTGACTACTTTCTTATGGGCAAATCATCAATTCGTGCAATGCTTAGTGATAGACGGGGAAATCTAAGTACCAATGGGTAAAACAACATATAGGTGGATTGTAATGTTGGTGGGAAACTAGTATTTGTTTTGTGTGTTGGTTTATCTGTGAAAATTAGGCATTGGGCTGAAATTTCCTGTTCGGAGGGCTTGTCTTAGCTCGCCAAGGAAGTTAGGTGAATCACTGAGTAAGACCCAACTCACCTTCTTTAGCATATGCATGGCCTGGGTACTGTCCCATTTAGCAGGCTTGTTCTAGTCCGCCAAACTCAATTGGCAAAATGCCAAATGGGAGAGGAAATCACCTTTGATGCCTATGTCCTTCCTTTCTGCACTATCATTTTCGGCGGAGTTGTCTTAGCCCACCGAAACCTACTCGAGGAATCGCAGAGTTGGCATTGACTTCCCCTTGTATGCCTGAATCCTGAGTAAAATGCTACCGTCCAATTCGGTGAGCTCAAAGGAGTTTGCTGAACCTGTTTGGCGATTCGCCTTCCCATTAGGTGAGCCTCAGGAGTGTTTTTGAAATATGATTCAATTTGTTTCTGAGTTCAACTAACCTTCACAAATTTGTTGTTTGAATGTGTACTTTGTAGGTAATGGAAAGAACGAAGGGTAAACATATGGTTTCTTCCAACACTGAGTTCAATAGGGAGCTTTCTTCTCCTCCTCCTCCACTTAAAAGACATCGGGGTATAACTATAAATGAGCCTTCAGAGGCTCCCCTCTATTAATAAACTTCCCCTCCGCAATCATCTACAAAAGAAAGGGTACAACCTAAACAGGGAGTAGTAATAAAGAGCATAGAGATCACTGATGGAATTATGAGCGATTACCTAACCATATGTGATGAGTCAAAATTTTTGACTCATTTAGGGCATATTATTCAATGAATTAGTGTCCTCAATGCCTATTTTGTGTTCATAACTGATGTTGATTTTTTTTATGTACAACCATGAAGGTTTAAGAACAAGGCAAGGAGATTATGATGCAAAAAGAAGTGAAAAAGTTGGAAAAGGTGAAGAAAAGAAAAGCCGGAGTTCGCAAAAGCCATTTGTAACACCCCAAATTTGAAAAAAGGAACAAAGAAGCTTTTCAGGACTTACAGGCTCCATCCACGAGGGCCCAACCACGGGCAGTGGGTCGAGCCATGAGCCATAAATAGGGCCGTGGAGAGGGCCACCTAAAATGGTCAAGGCATGGACCACGGTGGGACTTACGGACCGTAGGTGGGTCCACGCCCATGGTCCAGTGGTCGTCGTTGGCCAAAAACACTCTCACCATGGACCACGACTGACCAGGATGAACCGTAGGTCAGTCGACAGTCCGTTGGTCGGGGATCTGTGGTTCCTAAGCTGGCAGTTATTTTAGGGGCTTATGGGTCTTTTCTGGTTTTAATTAAATCAATGTGGTGTCATTTTGCCTAAGTCTAGAACAACTATATAAGTATTTTTAACCCCCAAAATCTCTCATTCAAGTCATTCTCTCAAAATCCCAACAGAATTCCCAAAACTCCTCTCAAATATTCTCTCTCTAGAAGTTTGATGAAGAAGGAAGAAATTGAAGCTAGGGTCAAGTCAAGTCTCCAATATTAAGCTTCTGTGGGCTTTGTAATCAAGGTATGATGGTTTTCCATCCATGGATTTCTTCCATCCATGTAGTCCCCTAGAATTCCTGCAATTTGATGAAGAATTCCCCAATTCTAGTTAGGGTTTCTTCCAATGTTGTGGGTCATGATGAATGTTGATCCAATTGAGTGGATTATGATTGTTTATAACTGAATTGATAGTAATATATGTTTTAGGATGAAATTACATGTACCCATGCCTATCCTGGGGTTCTAGGTTAGAGTTTATATAGTTAGGTTGATGCCATGAAGGGAAGATTTGTGTGTTAGGCTTATCCTTATAAGATTGATGAATTATGACTAGAATTTCTTGAGAATAAAGCAAAGATGATGATCATGAGATGTAGTGCTTTGAGCGTAAAGCTTATGATATGAATTGTTAGTAATTGATGTTATTGTTGTGGAAGGAATACTTCCCACATGAAAGTCTTAAGTATAAATGTATGAATGTGAAAGGCTTTCTCACATGAATGATTCTAGGTTGAAAGGATTACTAACCTAAAATGAATCTAGACTAAAAGATTATGTAATTGATGAGGCTAGAGGTGACTACCCTTGACCTCCATATGAAAAGGATATGAGGTGATTTTTCATACTCCATAGAATTGAACAAGAGGTGAGTCCCCACGTTCCTACTATGATTAATGGACATGGAGGCGAGTACCCATAATCCTTATGAAATGATGTGGAGGTGAGTACCCGTGTCATATGATGTGATTGTGGAGGCGAGTACCCATGATCCTAAAGTAAGTAGGGCAAGAGGCGAATACCCATTATCCTTTGAAAGCTAGGCAAGGAGGTGAATCCCCATGTCTTTAAAAGTAAGTATGAATAATATGAAATATGTTATGAAGAATGAATAGTTTGGATTGTTGATTAAGATGCCTTCCATGAGTTAAGCTTGACTAGAGGCGGATGGACCAAGTCTTGACTAAGGATGAGTAAGGTCGCTTGAGAAGTGTTCCCTTTTATAAAGATAATGATTTATGTGCATTGATTATGCTTATGGTCTATATTGACTAACCATTGTGTTTATGTTGTTTATGCTAGCCATCATATTTAGTACGTGTTTGTACTAATGCATACTCTTGCCTACATTCTTATCAAATGTAGGGTCCGGCGATATTGATTCTCACACTCGTGGCTAGGTTCATAGTTGATCAAGAAAGTGAAGATTTGGTGAGTCCTCATAGCATTCAAGGATTTGATCACCACTTGCTTTTATGTCTTTCATTTTATGTTTTGGACTATTGTATGGGCTGAGTCCCAAGATTTGTTCATGATGTTTAGATGGTTTGAGACAATTGTATTAGACTTCCACTTCATTTAATAAAGACTTCGATTGTATTGAAATGATTTATATATCTACTCATTTGTATTACTTTATGTTATGATATGCTAAGTGGCTTGTATAAGGCCTCTCGGGGTCTTGTACGCCTTGTTACATCTAGGGGGTACCCATGGGTCATGACAAACTTGGTAATCAGAGAACAAGGTTTAGAATAATTATAGGATGTCTCAAACCACGTCAAATAGAGTCTTGTTCATAAGTGTGAAGCGTGCCACATTTATGAATGAGAGGTTACTAGATGTCTAAGAAACTTCACTTCTTCATTCCTCTAAGTCGTGCCATGGAGTTTAACTCTATAAAATCTTTCTCCTAATCCTTACCCGATGGTTTTCAGGATATGACTACTAGAAGGACTGAGGGAGAAAATGTGGGTCAAGAAGTTCCTCCCCAAGCTCCTCCTCAAGCTCCGATTGATCCTTTGGCGGATAATGTAACCAATGCAGAGTTTAGGTTGGCTTTCCAAGTGTTGGTTCAAGCCGTGAAGGCCCAAGACAATAGAGAGGTTGTAACCCCAGTGAACCCAAATGTGGGTACGGCGGCGGCAAGAATGAGGGACTTTACAAGGATGAACCCTCTGGAACTTTGTGGCTCCAAAGTAGAGGAAGATCCTCAAGAGTTTATTGATGAGGTCTATAAAATACTTGCTATTATGAGAGTGACTCCGGTGGATAAGGCGGAGTTGGCCGCTTATCAACTCAAAGGGGTTTCTCACATTTGGTTCAATCAATGGAAAGAGGCAAGGCCAGAAGGAGCGGGTCCCATAGAGTGGGAAAGGTTCAAAAGTACTTTTCTTGATAGATTCTTGCCTCTTGAGATGAGAGAGGCCTAGGTGCTTGAGTATATTAACATTCAACAAGGAAATATGAGTGTAAGGGAATATACTTTGAGGTTCACTCAACTATCTAAATATGCTCCTTCTATTATGGCGGATCGTAGGGCCAAGATAAGTAAGTTTGTGTCGGGGGTGTCCGACATGGTAGTGAAAGAGTGCCGCCCCACTATGCTTGTCCATGAAATGTACATTTCTCGCCTTATGTTGCATGCCCAACAAATTGAAGAGGAAAATCTCAAGGAAAGATCTAGGGAAGTAAAACGGGCAAGAACGGATGATTGTAACTTCTCATATTCTAGGTCCGGTGGGCGGGGTCGTTTAAGGTTTTGGCAAAAGTTCTCCGGGAAAGGATCTTCTAATGCTTCTCCAAGGTCTAACAATGAGAGGGTGTCTAACCCTAAACCTCAAGGATATGGCAGTAGGTCCTCAATGCCTACTTGTGCTAAGTGTGGGAGAAATCATGAGGGTAAGTGTCCAGCGGGCTCTAATGCTTGCTTTGGGTGTGGTAAGATGGATCACAAGATAAGAAATTGTCCTTCGGTTGCTAAGATTGAGGTAGATACTCGTCGTAGGGCTCAACCCTACTCTTCATCCGGTCCAAGTGGTTCGGGTGCGAATGCTCCTAAGCAAAACTGATTCTATGCACTCCAGACTAGAGGTGATCAAGAGAGTTCGCCTGATGTGGTTACCAGTATGTTGAAAGTTTTCCAAATTGATGTGTATGCTTTACTTCTTCTTGGTGCTACTTTGTCGTTTGTAATTCCCTATGTGGCTATGAGATTTGATGTGCTTCCTAAAGTGTTGCTAGAACCCTTTTCTGTTTCTACCCCTGTTAGTGATTCTGTGTTGGCTGAGAGGGTATATAGCAAGTGTCCCGTCTCCTTATCCCATAGAGTTACTCTTGTTGACTTGGTAGAAATTGATATGTTAGACTTTGATGTCATCCTTGGTATGGATTGGTTGCATTCATGCTATGCTTCTATCGATTGTAGAACTAGGGTGGTTAGGTTTCAGTTTCCAAATGAGCCTATCCTAGAGTGGAAGGGGGAAATTCTATTCAAGTCGTTAGCTCAAATCCCAAAAGAAAACCCAAAACTCCTCTCAAATATTTTCTCTCTAGAAGTTGGAAGAAGAAGGAAGAAATTGAACCTAGGTCAAGATCAAGTCTCCAATCTTCAAGATTTAGAGGGAATTGTCATCAAGGTATGATTGCTTTTCATCCATGGAATCCTTTCTTCCATGGAGTCCCCTAGAATTTCCCCAATTTGATGAAGAATTCCCCAATTCTAGTTAGGGTTTCTTCCAATGTTGTGGGTTATGATGAATATTTATCCAATTGAGTAGATTATTGTTGTTTATGATTGAATTTATAGAATAACTTGTTTTTAGGATGAAATTGCATGTGCCCATGCCTAGCCTATGTTTCTAGGTTAGAATTGATATAGTTGGGTTGATGCCATGAAGGAAAACTTTATGGGTTTAGATATATCCTCATAGGATTGATGAATTATGATGTAAATTGCTTGAGAATAAAGCATAATTGATGCTCATGAGACCTAGGGCTTTGAGAGTAAAGCTTACGATAGGAATTGTTGGTAATTGATGTTATTGTTGTGGAAGGGATACTTCCCACATGAATTGACTAAGCATGAATGTATGAATATGAAATTATTTCTCACATGAATGATTTTAGGTTGAAAGGATTGCTCACCTAAAATAAATCTAGACTAAAAGACTATGTAATTGATAAGGCTAGAGGTGATTACCCTTGACCTCCATATGAAAGGATATGAGGTGATTCCCATACTCAGAATTGAACAAGAGGTGAGTTCTCATGTTCTTATTATAATGAATTGAATTGGAGGTGAGTACCCATGATCCTTATGAAATGGTGTCGAGGCGAGTACCCGCATCATATGATGAGACTGTGGAGGCGAGTACCCACGATCTAAATATAAGTAAGGCAAGAGGTGAATACCCATTAGCCTTTGTAAGTTAGGAAAATAGGCGAATCCCCATGTATTTAAAAGTAAGTATGAATAATGAGAACTATGATATAAAGAATGAATAGCTTGGATTGTTGCTAGAGATGCCTTCCATGAGGTAAGCTTGACTAGAAGCGGATGACCCAAGTCTTGACTAAGGCTAAGTAAGGTTGCTTGAGAAGTATTCCTTTCTTATTATGATAAAGATCTATGTGCATTGATTACGCTTATGGTTTGTATTGACTAACCATTATGTTTATGTTATTTATGCTAGCTATCATAGTTAGTACATGTTTTTACTAACGCATACTCTTGCCTACATTCTTATCAAATGTAGGATCCGGCGACATTGACTTTCATTCTCATGGCTAGGATCATAGTATATCAAGGATTGAAGATTTGGTGAGTCCTCATAGCATTCGAGGATTTGACCACCATGTTCCTTTATGTCTTTCATTTTATGTTTGGACTATTTTATGGGCTGTGTCCCAAAATTTTATTCATGTGGTTTAGATGGTTTAAGACAATTGTATTAGACTTTCGCTTCAATTTATAAACACTTTGATTGTGTTGAAATATTTTAAATTTCCGCTCATTTCTATTACTTTATGTTATGATATGCTAAGTGGCTTGTATGAGGCCTCTCGGGGTCTTATACGCCTTGTTATGTCTAGGGGGTACCCCTGGGTCGTGACAGACTTTGTAATCAGAGCACAAGGTTTAGAATGATTCTAGGATGTCTCAAACCACGTCAAGTGGAGTCTTGTACATAAGTGTGAAGCGTGCCACATGTATGAATGAGAGGCTCCTAGATGTTTAGGAAACTTCACTTCTTCTTCTTCACTTCTTCATTTCTATTACTTTATGTTATGATATGCTAAGTGGCTTGTATGAGGCCTCTCGGTGTCTTATAGGCCTTGTTACATCTAGGGGGTACCCCTGGGTCGTGACATGACATCTATAGAGGCCTCTTTTCGGAATACATCTATGGTGGGATCCAGTGGAGCGAAGGATGGAGTGGAGCCGGGCACTGATGCCCAGATTGAGGGAGTCACGGATATGGAGAGTTCACCTTAGGCTTAGCCTGACAGGGGGATCTTGACTCTCCTTAGTTTTATTTTGAGATTTCATTGAGTACAATTGTTAGTTTTGTTTGGCGGGGTGAGGTATCTTCATACCTGCTTCTTTTGGGTTGTTTTTGTGAATGTTTTTATTTGTGATAGCTTGTTATGCTTACATTGTGTGATTATGGCTTTATGTTGGTGGGTTTTTGATCCGATTGGTTTTTAATGTGAAAGTTGGTTTTTTTTTAATCCAATTTTGAAATTCCACCTCTTTGATGTTTGTGAATGTGGTTGTTCTCTTACATATTTGAGTATCGGTTGCAATCAATACCGATGAATTAAATAGTGCTCTTTATTCAACGATATGTTTGTGCAATTCCAATGAGGAAAATTTGAGTTGCATAAGTCTTGTGTGAACTCTTAGCATCTCATTGTGACTGGCCGGTTGTTGAAATGAATCTTGTGATGATCGTTGCACGCGAGCTGAAAATTCTAGAATCTTGATTGATGATTGTGTTGAATGCGATGTGTGGTGAGATTGTCTTGAAATATGTGGTTGGTAATACCTAGAACTTGTTTTGTTAGTCCAATAGACTAATGTAGGCAAATGATAGAGATGATCTTAGGAAAATTTTTTTGGAGAGTGAACCAAATTGCTATTATACCTCTTTGTGACCACCTTGTGAGAGTGTGAACCTAGCTTGGCACCGTTTGAGACTAATATTTTCTTTGGATGAACATGAGCACATTTGACCTCTTTTTCCCATAACCTAAAACCTTTATGAAGCATTGTTTAGTTTGAATAGCCAACTTAAGCCAAAATCCTAAGTTGGGGGTGTGGTGAAAAAGGAGAAAAGTCAAGAAGTTTGTGAAAATTTTCCCTTGATGGATTATGTTGGAAAAGATGGAACCCCTCCATATATAAAAAAAGAAAAATACAGAGAAAAGCAAAAGAAGAAAAAGATTGAAAAAAGAGAATGTTGCAATAAGGTTTGTGCAATGGACAAAAAAATGGGTTATCCAATGAATCATGCTTAAAATGACATAGGGTGGATTGTGAAAATCAAAAAGAGTGAAAGAGAAGGAGAAGAAAAAGTGAAATTCACGACATGGTTCATGAAGGTAGAAGTCTCTAAGCCAAAATGATCTTACCTTTACCCTCAGCCCCGTTACAAGACTTGAAAGAGCTTTGTGGTCTTGATTGAGCTTAATGTCATGTTGATTGGAAAATACGGACAAGCCTTTGGGTAGAATCATGCATGTGTTTCTCTTTGAGAGTGTGAGAGTTGCTTTTGATTCCTTAATTCTGAATTTTTGATGAGCGCTATGTGAGCATGGAATCATTCTTGATGTTAGTGAATTCACATTAAAAGCAAGCATTGTGAGTTTGAGTTCTATTTGATGATGGCTAGTCACAGTTTGAAACTTGTAGTCAACAATTGAACTTTACATTGGTAGATTTAACCTCTTGTGCATTCATGTTTAGTCTTAAGTAGCACTATTTGTGCACATCTCTGTTGAACTGATTGATCTTGTGTTTTACTTGAGGCCAAGCAAAATTTTAAGTTGGGGGTGTTCATAGTCGGGCATTTCGACTCATTTATGGATTAATATCTAGAGTTTTAGTGTCCTCAATGCCTATGTTATACGCTAAATTAATGTTTAAATGATCATTTGCAACAACGAAGGAAAAAGAGCAAGGCAAGGATACCATTCGGCAAAAAGAAGCAAAAAAACTGAAGAAAAGAAAGACTGATGATCGTCAAAGCCACTCGGTGACTCACCGAGTGGCTTTTCAGCTCCCCAAAAGTTCCAGCAGACCAGCACTTGGAAAAACACAACTCGGTGATTTGAGGGTGAATCGGCAAACCACCGACTGGATCGGCGAAGGAAGTTCTGATCGCCTAAAGTCACAGAATGAAAGTGTGGAAAAGCCAAGCCAAGAAGGCAATGGAAGGGAGCACTCAGCGAGCCGCTGACTTGGTTGGCGAAGCTCGACTTACTTCGCCGAGTGGCTCCGAAACTGAAAATCTGAAAGAGTATAAATGCGATTTTAAAAAAAGAGTTTCGGGAGTTCTGAAGTTTTGGGCGATAGTTTTGAGTTTTTGGAAAGTTACTACATTGGGGTTTTCATCCCTAACAATATTCTTTAAGTTTTTGAGTATAAATTTAGGGTTTAATTATTTTGGAAGTCAATTTAAGCACTTGGAAGACTTGTAGATTGTTACCCAATCTAATGGATAACTTAGTTGGTAACTATTTCTTGCTCTTTACTATGTGTAGCTAAAAACTCCATTCTTGGGGTGTGATTATGTGACTGAATGCTTGAATTAGCTTATGGATGTTAGTGTTTACTGATTTAATTGTTGATTTGAAGTGGGTTCGATTAGTAGTTGAGTTTTAAGTGATGAATTGTAGTTGCAAATGCAATCCTAGCATAGTATTCTAAGCTTGCTTAAGAAAGAGGTTTTAGAGTTAAAACTATTAATTGATGATTGTAGTGATTGGGTTATTATGGACTTAGCTTGAGAAAGTGGGTCTAAATTCAATTCTACCAATCTAGCTTGAAAGAGTAGATTAATTGAGGTATTGGGTTGTTTATCTTTGTTATGCTTGTCGGGGTTCGAGAGAACTTGCTTGATTCGTGATAGTTGATTGAGAAATTTGTATTGCACCTAAAGCCTAGCCTACCTACTAAGATTCAATGACTTTAGTAAATAATAATCACCCATATAGTGATATTGGTGTTCAATTGATCACATCCCCAAGGATCCCTCTCTACTTGATTATCCCGTGTGTTAGTAGTTGTTAATTGTTAACTCTAATCCCCCAATTAACATTATTTGTCAAACCCCTGCCATTTATTTTAATTGCTTCAAAAATGTCTACTTCTACAATCAATTACAACACTCATTTCACTTCGTAATTGAATTCTTTACCGTATCACTCCCTATGGGATCAACCCCAACTCTTCGTTGGGTTTATACTTGATTTCAACCGCCTACACTTAGAATCAAATGAAGTGTAGTTGAGCATTATCAAGGATCCTTTCTCTCCGCCTCCTAGTACTTTTAGTTTGCTTTCATTGAGGACATTGAATTCTCTTTTTTGGTGTGGTGAAGGCCTTAGTGCTAATATTCCCCTTTTGATTGTATTTTGTTATTTAGTGTTTTGAAATATTGCAGTTTGATGTTTTTTTTCATATTAGTTGTTTATATTAGAGTGCTCTTTTTCGTAAATGCGTGTTTCTTTACTTATATTTCATTCACTATCTTGGTTTTGCAACCCCCCATCAGTTTAAGTCATGAAATGCTTGAAGTTTTCATTGATAAGATTATGAGAATTGATTGTGTTCAATATCGATGTCTTGAATAGTACTCATGATGAGCATGATGCATTGTGTTGGTGTTGTGAGAATGAAATCGATGTAGTTACACCTTTGAGTGATATCTTTGAATCATTTGTTGACTAGCTACATTTTGATGTGAGCCTTGCAATGAACATCGCACGTACTCTTTTGATCTTTTTGAGATGTGCTAAATGAGTGTATTTTGAAGTGCCATGTGTGGTGAGGCTTTACTTGAAGGCATGCATGTGGAGTCCTAAAATTTGCCTTGTTAGTCCAATTGTGTGAATCTTGGTGAATGTGAGACATTATCATGGGAAACAATTCAAAGAGAGAACCAATCTGTCCATGAATCTTTTGTGACTACCTTGTGAGGGTGTCAACCCATATTGGAACCATTTGAGCCTAACTTATTTGTTAACAAACAAAAGAAGCCTCTTGAACCAAATTATTCCTTCCTTTTCACCAAATATCCTTTTTGAAGCATTGTGATGTTGTAATAGCCAACTTAAGCCAAAAGTCTAAGTCGGGGTGTGGAAAGGAACGATGAATGAAAGCCAACTGAGGGCAAAGAAAGATTAAATGAGACTGAAATCTGAAAGTTTTGAAAAAGGAAGGAGCCCCTTCTTATAAAAAAAATATTGTATAATCATTGTGATGGAAATAGCTTTGAAGAATAAAATGAAAAAGAGAAGTGAAGGAAATAAAATGGAAATTCCAAAAATAAATTGAGTGGCAAGTCAAGGTTTGAGTTATCAAATCAAAGGATCATTACAATGCTTTGAAAAGGTATAAGTCAGCAATCCAAATTGACCATGCATTAACCCTCAACTCCATTAAAAGCCTAAAAGACCCTTGAGATCTTACATGAACTAGGTTATGTGATGATTGGAAAACATGGCAAACCTATGGGACAAAGTTTGCATGTGTTTCTATTTTGGGAGAGTGAGAGTTGCGTTGATTCCCATTACCTTTGTTGATTTGCTTCATGAGATCATGGAATCGTTCTTGATGTGACGGCACTTGAATGAATTTGTTAAAACATATTCATGCATTAGACAAGAAGTAAAAATAGAGCTTGAGCTTTTATTGGGACTTGCTAATCATCATTTGAAGCTCTTTGATCATGATTTAGGGTAACATGCTATTGAGAGTAGTCTTGCCATGGCGCTTGTATGTTAGCTCTCATGGAGTACTGTTGTGGATACCCTTGTTGTGTTTTTTATTTACTAGAGGGTGTTGATGAGTGGTAGACACTTAGCTTAATAATTGGTGTCCTCAATGACTAATTTTTTCATATTCTAATACAGTATTATTGATTTTCAGCTATGAAGGCAACTGGATAAGGCAAGGACTGAAGTGTGAAAGAATGACTAACAATACAAAAAGAAGTGCAAAGTAAACATTGTTGATTGCCTACAACTAAGGGCGGATCGCCAATTGAGCATGACCCCCCCCACAAGTTTATAGTGCATAGATCTTGTCTCGATCGTAGCATGTCAACAGACTCCAGTAGAGAAGGTGATGCGCTTAAAGAGAACGATGATCCTGATGCACATCACCCAAAATGGAAGTGTGTAGCAAAGTGGTATTCATCGATTCACCGATCGTGAAAAGCTGACTCAGCCGATTTCGCCAAAAGAGGTTCAAACACCTGAAGCCTAGAGTATTACAAAGAGAGCTGAGGAGCAAAGGGCGATTCACTGAGTGAGTTTGGCGAGCCCGACTAATGTCGCTGAGTTTATTACGAAATGGATTTTGGGCCAAATTTTGGGAAAGTGTAAATAGCCTTAAGGATATAATTTTTAAAAAGGAGATTTCGTTTTTTAACTTAGGAAAAAAATAGAAAGTGAGTTGTGAAGAAAATTTTACCTTTTAAGAACAACTTTTCTAGCTTTTGGGTTTTACATTTTTGGATTTTGAAATTGATAAATTGAAGTTGAATCCAAAGTGGGTTTACTTTTAATTGCTTGATTTTAAGTTATCCATGGGTGCTTTCATGGAAGGTATAATTTCTTTACTTTTTGTGATGGGACACTAAAATTCAAAGATCAAGGGGTTCTCTAATAGGGTTGGGTATTGATATAATATAGTGGGTATTGTGCTATGCTTTGTTTTATTGATGTTCATGCATGAATTTAGTTTAATTACTATGAGGTTAACTTAAGGGTTAAGGTTGCAAACATAATTTCTACTTCCGATCTCCGGTTTATGCTCGAAAGAGATTGATTAAAGTGGGTCATTAGTTCAGTACTACAAATTTAGGTTTGATGTATGTAGCTTGCTCGAAAGAAAGGTTATGGGTCGGATCTGTTTGCCCTTTTCTTGAAAGAGAGGATAGAGTAACGTATTAGGTTGTTTCAGATTGGCATTTAGATGAGACAAAAAGGAGATTCTAGGCATAGATTCTTTGAGATCGAAAGATGATTAATGTCGTTGAAGATGACTCAGTCTATTCGTGAATGTTCATCACTATAGAGCAGCACAATCACCCCTACGTGACATTAATATCCAATTCCCGCACCCCTAGATTAATTTTTAACTCTTGATTTTGCTGATATTTTAGTTTAATTGTGAAATTGATACTCGAATCTTTTTATTAAGTTGGTGGTACCATCCACCTAATTGTTCTTACTACTGCAAATGTGCTGATTTAAAGTCCAAATTTCTTGATAAAGAATTCTCTATGATATATCATTTCCTGTGGGATTCGACCTCGACTCTTCATTAGGTTTTTTACTGACTATGATTACTCACTCTTTTAAATGGTTTTTGAGGGTGATTTGAGCGTTATCACAGTCCCCGGATGATGTCAATTTTGAGGCATGATACAATGAAGAAGTTCAATATATGGGTAACGAAATAGGGGGTTCTCACCCAAATTTCCAACGACAAGGTGGGAACCTAGGTTGGAACAAGGATCGAGATAATGGTTGGAAAGATTGGCGAGGTGGAAATTGGAGAGATAGGGTGGCTGATAAAGATAAATATGTTCCTCCCTATGATTGCCAAAGACCAAAGGACTCAGCTGGGGCAGAAGGAAGCCGAACCGAGAAAATGCTCATAAGTATCTTCAATAAGGTTGAAGGATCCAACAAAGTGTTGAAGGGATTGAAAAATTACTCGTCCACTTTATCTCAAATGGTAAACTCTCATTCGATGTCTATCAAGAAGTTCGATACCCAATTGTACCATATATCCACTCATCTCAATCCGAGGCTAAAAGAAATGTTGCCTAGTGACACTGTCCCCATTCCCAAAAATTAATATTAAGAAAATGAGAATTATGTCATGTCATGATGTTAAATAAGGTGTTTCTTGGGAGGCAACCCAGGTCTTTACTTTTATTTTATTGCTTTAAATAATGTGTATTGTGAGTGTAGATTGAAAAGAAGTCAAAGCATTGAAAAGGGAACATTTAGTGATTCCAAAACCAGCACGGCGATCCAGCGAAGGTATTGAGCAGACTCATTCTTGTCTATCTTTTAAGCTAGAAAATGTGGAAAAATGTACTGTCCATTTCGGCGATCTGAGCTCCATAAGCCGATCCGCCAAAGTACACTATGCAGAGTCCATCGGGTTCGCCGAATAAGCCTTAAGGTTTGGTGTTCGTTCAGGATGTTTCGGCGAGCTTTAGCTCTTGTTGGTTGATGAGTCTTGAATTTTGACTCATTTAGGGCTTGTTATTTCATGAATTAGTGACCTCAATGCCTATTTTGTGTTCATAACTAACGTAAATTGTTTATGTGTAGCCATGAAGGCTTAAGAAGAAGGCAAGGACATTACATTGCAAGAAGAAGTGTAATAAGTTGGAAAAGTTTAGGAACCATAAGACGGGAGCTCGTAAAAGTCACTCGAAAACTCGTCGAGTGAGTGTTTAGCTCGCAAAAAGATCCAAGAAGTTTGGATCATGAATAAAAATAACTCGGCGAACTCAAGTGCAAAATGGTGCATCGCTGAGTGAAACGGTGAGATCGATTTAGATCGCCTTAATGATCATAATAACTGGAGAAGGAAATCAATTCCAATCGGCGAGAAAGGTTTCAAACGGTGAGTCACCGAAGTTGTAATGTCCATCGAGTTCGCCAACTGAGAAATCAAGATTTTACCAGCTGAAGTAGAAATTTGGCGATAAGGACTGCCCATCGATGGATCACCGAGTCATTGGATGAACCCGACTAATATCGCTAATTCGGTCTCGAGGTGAAATGTTAGGAAATTTTTGGAAACATATAAATTGGGTTTTGAAGAGAGAAACAAACTTTTACATTACAAAATATTCTGTTGGAGGAAATTCTTATTTCCCTGAGAGATTTCAAGCTGAGATATTGAGGTTTGAGGGTTTTAGTCTATATTCCTGGTATTGAGTATTGAATATTTTAGCATTCTGATGGAGAATCTTTTCGGTAACTCTTACTTACTTTTTATTATGCTTGGCTAAGCCCCCTTACCTTAGGGGTGTGATTATCTAATCGAATACACAAATTAGCTTGTTGGTATTAATAATTGCTTGATTTGATGTTATTTTGAAATTGGTTCAGTTATTTACTCATATTTTCATTTATGGATTGAAGTTGCAAATTTAGTTCTATCTTTAGCTCTCTATGTTTTCTTGTGAATGATGCTTAGGGTAGAGTATATAGTTGATATTTGTATTGACTCTTGTCTTTACCACTCAGCTTGATAAAGTTGGTTAAATTAAGGATTTGGGTTGCTTTGCATCGTTAATCTTGTTGAGGTTCGAAAGAACTTTCTTGAAACAAAATAGTTTATTGAAAAAATGGTTGTTATAGTTACAATCCATCCTACCTATTGAGATTCAACGACTTAAAGCAATTAGTCATTACCCATTAAGCAAAATTACTTTTCGATTGCACACACTCCTAAGGTCTCTTCTCTACTTGTTCAAACCTCGTGTTTATTGGCTTCAATAACAATAGTCTACTAAATCCTCTTAATATTGATAATCAAAATTTATGTTACGTTTTGTTTATTTCCATTCTACAAGAAGTTAGAACACTTTCATACTTCGTATTTTAATTATTTTCAATACCATTCCTCTTGGGATCGACCCCAACTCATTATTGGGTTTATACTTGTTAGAGACCACCTATGCTTTAAATCCTAAGTGGTGTCGTTGAGCGTTATCAAAAATGGCGCTGCTACCGAAGATTGGTTCTTAGAATTCTTTTATTGAAGTGTTTTTGTGAACTAATTTGGTTGTAGTAGAACTCTCTTATTATTGTTGTTGTTTGCTCTCAGTAGGTGAAAATATGAGTGTTATTGGGAGCAATGCTTCTAGTCAACATGAGAACAATGGTGACATTGAAAACTTGAACGATGTCAATGCGGATCAAATGGCAAGCTCCCGTGCTATTCGTTTGGCCCCAATTGTGGGCAACGCTATTTTTCATGTGACCGGAACTATTCTCCAGCTGCTACAAATGAAAGGTTTCTTTTGGGGACTTTCTCGTGAGGGCCCTCATGATCACATTCAAAATTTTGTGGATGCGTGTGGACCATTCTCCTTCAAGAATATCTCTCAAGAGTCAATTTGGCTCCGTTTGTTTCCGTTTTATCTAGTGGGGGAAGAAACGAAGTGGTTGACTGAACTACCAAGGGACTCTATTACTTCTTAGGAGGAGCTCACAAAGGTATTCTATGAAAGATTTTTTCCTTCCTCGAGGATGTTGAATGTGAGGAATAGCATTCAGAATTTCAAGCAGGTTGATGGTGAGCCCATTCATGAAACTTTGTTGAGGTTTCAAAAGCTGCTCCTCCAGTGTACTACTCATGGGTTGCCGGACAATGTGCTCTTGCAATATTTCTATTGGAGTCTTGACACAATCAAAAACTGTGTCACGATCAACTTATCCGGGGTAGAATCATAAGACAACCATTTGTCGTGGCGTCGACTTTTCTTGATGAGATGACCAAGATTAATCGAGCATGGCATACAAAAGAGGATCATGTTCTCCTCTAAATGTTTGGGTTGAAAAAAGAACAATTGGAGAAGAACTAAGAGCATGATGAAAACATGGCCAAGATGATGACCCAATGGACTTGTTAACGAAACATGTCATGCGAGGTAGTTATAAGGCCGTGAATGCGGTTGGTGGTAGTAATGGAATGAGCCCAAATGATACACAATTTGATGCCATGTATAATGAAGAGGTACAATTCTTGTTAAACCAAGCGGGGGGTTCTCGCTAGAGCTATCCAAGGCCAGGCGGGAATCAAGGTTGGAACAAAGATTGTGATGGTGGTGGAGTGATAGGGAACAAGATTGGCGTGATAGAGGTACAAATTGGAGAGAAAGGGATGGTGATAGTGTAACACCCCAGATTCGAAAGAGGGAACATAGCAGCTTTTTAGGACTTACAGGTGCCATCCACATGGGCCCAACCACGGGCCGTGGGTGGAGCCATGAGCCGTAGGTGGGGCCTTTGAGAGGGACACCTAGATTTGTCTAGGGCATGGACCACGGTGGGACCTACGGACCGTAGGTGGGTCCATATCCCGTGGTCCAGGCAAAAGTCTCTGACCATGGACCACCACTGACCAGGACGGACTGTAGGTCAGTCGACGGTCCGTTGGTCGGGGATCCACAGTTCATGGCTGGCGGTTATTTTTAGGGGCACATGGGTCTTTTCTGGTTTTAATTAAATCAATGTGGTGTCGTTTTGCCTAAGTCTAGAACACCTATATAAGTAATTTTAACCCCCAAAATCCCCCATTCAAGTTATTCTCTAAAAATTCCAAAAGAATTCCCAAAACTCCTCTCAAATATTCTCACTCTAGAAGTTGGAAGAAGAAGGAAGAAATTGAAGCTAGGTCAAGTTCAAGTCTCCAATCTTCAAGCCTTTGAGGGCTTTGTAATCAAGGTATGATGGCTTTTCATCCATGGGATCCTTTCTTCCATGGAGTACCCTAAAATTCCCCAACTGTGAAGATGAAATCCCTAATTCTAGTTAGGTTTTCTTCCAATGTTGTGGTTTATGATGAATGTTGATCCAATTGAGTGGATTGTGATTTTTTGTGATATAATTGGTAGAATTATAGGTCAGTCGACGGTCCGTTGGTCGGGGATCCACAGTTCATGGCTGGCGGTTATTTTTAGGGGCACATGGGTCTTTTCTGGTTTTAATTAAATCAACGTGGTGTCGTTTTGCCTAAGTCTAGAACACCTATATAAGTAATTTTAACCCCCAAAATCCCCCATTCAAGTTATTCTCTAAAAATTCCAAAAGAATTCCCAAAACTCCTCTCAAATATTCTCTCTCTAGAAGTTGGAAGAAGAAGGAAGAAATTGAAGCTAGGTCAAGTTCAAGTCTCCAATCTTCAAGACTTTTAGGGCTTTGTAATCAAGGTATGATGGCTTTTCATCCATGGGATCCTTTCTTCCATGGAGTACCCTAAAATTCCCCAACTGTGAAGATGAAATCCCCAATTCTAGTTAGGTTTTCTTCCAATGTTGTGGTTTATGATGAATGTTGATCCAACTGAGTGGATTGTGATTTTTTGTGATATAATTGGTAGAATTACATGTGTTTAGGATGAAATTACATGTACCCATGCCTATTCCGTGATTCTAATCTAGAAATGATATAATTGGGTTGATGCTATGAACGGAAACTTTATGGGTTTAGGATTATCCTTATAGGATTGATGAATTATAACTAGAATTGCTTGGGATTAAAGCATAGATGATGGTCATGAGATGTAGTTCTTTGAGTGTAAAGCTTATGATATGAACTATTGGTAATTGATGTTATTGTTGTGGAAGGGATACTTCCCACATGAATTGCTTAAGTATGAATGTATGAATGTGAAAGGCTTTCTCACATGAATGATTCTAGGTTGAAAGGATTGGTCACCTAAAATGAATCTAGACTAAAAGACTATGTAATTGACGAGGCTAGAGGCGACTACCCTTGAACTCCATATGACAAGGATAAGAGGTGATTTCCTATACTCCTTACAATTGACAAGAGGTGAGTCCCCACGTTCCTATTATGATGAATGGACATAGAGGCGAGTACCCAGGATCCTTATGAAATGATGTGGATGCGAGTACCCGAGTCATATGATGTGATTGTGAAGGCGAGTACCCATTATCTTAATGTAAGTAAGGCAAGAGGTGAATACGCATTAGCCTTTGTAAGTTAGGCAAGGAGGTGAATCCCCGTGTCTTTAAAAGTAAGTATGAATAATGTGAACTATGTTATGAAGGATGTATAGTTTGGATTGTTGCTTGAGATGCCTTCCATGAGGTAAGCTTGACTAGAGGCGGATTACCCAACTCTTGACCAAGGATGAGTAAGGTTGCTTGAGAGGTGTTCCTATCTTATTATGATGATTATTTATGTGCATTGATTATGCTTATGGTTTACATTGACTAACCATTATATTTATGTTGTTTATGCTAGCCATCATATTTCGTACATATTTTTACTAACACATACTCTTGCCTACATTCTTATCAAAAAAGGGTCCGGCGATATTGATTCTCACGCTCGTGGCTAGGATCATATTAGATAAAGGATTGAAGATTTGGTGAGTCCTCAAAGCATTCGAAGATTTTACCACCATTTTGCTTTATGTCTTTCATTTCATGTTTGGACTATTGTATGGGCTGTGTCCCAAGATTTATTCATGTTGGTTAGATGGTTTGAGACAATTGTATTAGACTTCCACTTCATTTTGTAAAGACTTCGATTGTATTGAAATGTTTAAATTTCCGCTCATTTCTATTACTTTATGTTATGATATGCTAAGTGGCTTGTATGAGGCCTCTCGGGGTCTTCTATGCCTTTTTACATCTAAGCGGTACCTCTGAGTCGTGAAAAACTTGGTAATCAGAGCACAAGGTTTAGAATGATTCTAGGATGTCTCAAACCACGTCAAGTAGAGTCTTGTTCATAAGTGTGAAGTGTGCCACATTTATGAATGAGAGGCTACTAGATGTTTTAGAAAATTCACTCCTTCATTTCTCTAAGTCAAGCCATGGAGTTTAAATCTATAAAGTCTTTCTCCTAATCCTTACCCGATGGTTTTCAGGATATGACTACTACAAGGGCTAATGCTAGAAGGACTGAGGGAGACAATGTGGGTCAAGAAGTTCCTCCCCAAGCTCCTCCTCAAACTCCGATTGATTCTTCGGCTGAGAATCTAACCAATGTGGAGTTTAGGTCGTCTTTCCAAGTGTTTGCTCAAGATGTGACAGCCCAAGCCAATAGAGAGGTGGTAGCCCCCGTGAACCCAAATGTGGGTGCGGGGGCGGCAAGAGTGAGGGCCTTTACAAGGATGAACCCTCTGGAATTTTATGGTTCCAAATTTGAGGAAGATCCTCAAGAGTTTATTGACGAGGTCTATAAGATACTTGCTATTATGTGAGTGACTCCGGTCGAGAAGGCGGAATTGGCCGCTTATCAACTCAAAACGGTTGCTCAAATTTTGTTCAATCAATGGAAAGAGGCAAGCCCGGAAGGAGCAGGTCCTATAGAGTGGGAAAGGTTCAAAAGTTCTTTTTTTGATAGATTCTTCCTTCATGAAATGAGAGAGGCCAAGGTGCTTTAGTTCATTAACCTTCGGCAAGGAAATATGAGTCTAAGGGAATATGCTTTGAGGTTTACTCAATTATAAAAATATGCTCCTTCTATTGTGGCGGATCGTAGGGCCAACATGAGTAAGTTTGTATTGGGGGTATCTGACATGGTAGTGAAATAATTCCGCACCACTATGCTTGTCCATGACATGGACATTTCTCACCTTATGGTGCATGCCCAAGATATTGAAGAGGAAAAGCTCGAGGAAAGATCTAGGGAAGCAAAAAGGGCAATAACGGATGATGGTAACTTTTCATATTCTAGGTCCGGTAGACAGGATCGTTCAAGGTTTCGGCAAAAGTTCCTCTGTCAAGGTTCTTCTAATACTCCTCCAAGGTCTAACAATGAAAGGTGTCTAACCCTAAACCTCAAGGAGATTGTAGTAGGTCCTCGATGCCTACTTGTGCTAAATGTGGGAGAAATCATGAGGGTAAGTGTCTAGTGGGCTCTAATTCTTGCTTTGGGTGTGGTAAGCCAGATCTCAAGATAAGGAATTGTCCTTCGGTTGCTAAGAATGAGGGAGATACTCATCGTAGGGCTCAACCCTACCCTTCATCTGGTCCAAGTAGTTCGGGTGCGAATGCTCCTAAGCAAAACCAATTCTATGCACTCCAGACTAGAGGTGCTCAAGAGAATTCATCTGATGTGGTTACCGGTATGTTGAAAGTTTTCCAATTAGATGTGTATGCTTTGCTTGATCCCAGTGCTACTTTTTCTTTTGTAACTCCCTATGTGGCTATGAGATTTGATGTGCTTCCTGAAGTGTTGCTAGAACCCTTTCATGTCTCTACCCGTGTTGGGGATTCTGTGTTGGCTGAGAGGGTATATAGAAGGTGTCCCGTCTCCTGATCCCATAGAGTTACTCTTGTTGACTTGGTAGAACTTTATATGTTGGACTTTGATGTTATCCTTTGTATGGATTGGTTGTATTCATGCTTTGCTTCTATCGATTGTAGAACTAGTGGTTAAGTTGACCCTGACTCTCAGTTGAGTATTTTTATTAACGATGATCACTTATTTGTTTAGCTATTTTAAGGGTAATTTGAGAGTTATAACACTTGAACTTTAACTCTCATTAAGAACTATTGTAGACAACCTTGTTGAACTAATTGTGTTCTTGATTTACGTGAGGACAAGAAAAAGTTTAAGTTGGGGGTGTTGATAAGGGTAAGATTTCCCCTCATTTGAGGTCTTTTTAGTTCAATAATTAATGTCCTCAATGCCTAATTATGTCATATTCTGATGATATTTTGATGATTTGCAGCTATGAAAGCTAAAGGACAACGCAAGGATGAATACATGATAAAGAGGGCAAAATGTAACATCATGTATCCGAAAAAGAGAAAAGGAACAGATTTTGGGAAGTTGCAGGTGCCAGCCTTGGAGGCCAACAACGGCCCGTGGGTTGAACCACGGACCGTAGGTGGGTCCGTGGGTGGGCCACCTTGGCTAAGTTGTAGAGGTCCAGGACCACGGTCCGTCGACTGGGTAGTCAGTTGGTAGTTAAGTTCAGGGGTAGTTGGGTCTTTTCCTAATTATTTTATACTGATACTACGTCATTTTTCCTATGTTTAGGACCCCTATATAAAGGATTTCAACCCTCAAATTAGTTCATTCATGTCATTATAGCCAAAACCCAAAAGAAATCCCAAAGTCGACCTCTCAAATAATTCTCTCTAGAACTTGAAGAAGAAGAAAGAGTTGGAGCTAGGATCAAGGTCAAGTCTCTTGCCCTCAAGAATTTGTGGGCTTTGTAATCAAGGTATGATGGCTTTTCATCCATGGATTTCTTCCATCCATTGAGAAGATGAAATTCCCCAATGTGAATTAGGGTTTCTTCCAATGTTGTGGGTATTGATAAATGTTGATCCAATTAAGTGGATTACGATTGTTTATGATTGAAATGATAGTATTACATGTTTTTAGGATGAAGGTACATGTACCCATGCCTAACCCATGTGTAGATAGATCAAATTGATGTAATATGAGTTTTATGCCATGAAAGGAGAATTTCTGGGTTTTGATGTATTCAATCTAGGATTGAATACAAATATTAGAATTGAAGCCTATATGATGAATCATGATTAGGATTGATTTGAGATTGAAGCTTGTGATGTGATTATGATATTTAATTGCTTGAGATTGAGCATATAGAATGACTATGAGATATACGGCTTTAAGAGTACAACTTATGTTTTCAATTATTGACTATTGATGTAATTGTTGTGGAAGGGATAGTTCCCACATGAATTGCTTATGTTATGAATGTGAAAGGCTTTCTCACATTGAATAATTCTAGGTTGAAAGGATTCCTCACCTAAAATGAATCTAATACTAATGACCAAGAAATTGATGAGGCTAGAGGTGATAACCCACAACCTCCAAATGAGATGGATATGAGGCGATTACCTATATTCCATGAAGAAGGATAAAGAGGTGATTACCCTTATTGCTTAAAGTTGAACAAAAGGTGACTCCCCATGTTCTTATGATATGATTGGGCAAGAGGCGAGTAACCATGATCCTTATAGAATGACAAGGGGTGAATACCCATGTCAGATGATGTCGGACAAGAGGCGATTACCCATGATCCATATGTTGAGAAGGACTAGGGGCGATTACCCATGATCCATATGTTGAGAAGGACTAGAGGCGACTATCCATGTTCCTTTGTAGTAAGGCAAAAAGGTGATTCCCCATGTCTATAAAAGATAATCTAGATTATGATATGATGTATGATGAGCTTTGATTGTTGCTTGAGTTGCCTTCCATGATATGCTTGACTAGAGGTGGATGACCCAAGTCTTACCTATGGATAAGTTGAGGTTACTTCAAGAAGTATCCCTCCTATGTTATGATGATTTATTTACTTTGATTATGCTTATAACGTATGTCGTTACCAGAGGCGCGACCAGCAGCTGCCAGACTTCTCTTATGATTATGTTGTTGTTAATGTTGGCTATCATATTTAGTACATGTTTTTACTAACGCATACTCTTAGGGTCCGACGGTATCGACTCTCATCCCCGTGGCTAGGATCTTAGTATAGCAAGAATTGAAGATTGGCGAGTCCTCATAGCATTCGAGGATATGGCCACCATTTCTCATATGTCCTTTTATTTTATATTTTGAACACTATTGTATGGGCAGTGTCCCAAGATATTCATGTTTTAGATGGTTTGAGACAAGTGTAATAGACTTCCGCTTTTTTGATATAAAATGTTGTTGTTGGTTGAAAAATGTTTTAAATTTCCGCTAATTTCTATTACCTTATGTTATGAAAGCTAAGTGGCTTATATGAGGCCTCTAGGGGTCTTGTATGCCATGTTACGTCTAGGGTATACCCCTGGGTCATGACAAACTTGGTAATCAGAGCACAAGGTCTAGAATGGTTCTAGGATGTCTCAAACCACATCTAGTAGAGTCTTGTTAATAAGTGTGAAGCGCGCCACATTTATGAATCAGAAGCTATTAGATGCTTAGGAAACTTTACTTCTTCATTTCTCTAAGTCGTGCGATAGAGTTTAACTCTATAAGGTCTTTCTCCTAATCCTTACCCGATGGTCTACATGATATGACTACTAGCTGGGCATTTGCAAGAAGGACCGAGGGAGAAGAGATTAACCAAGGGGATCCTCCTCAAGCTCCGGTTGACCCTTTGGCCGACCAAGTGACCAATGCGGAGTCTATAATGACTTTTCAAGTGTTGGCTCAAGCCGTGACGGCCCAAGTCAATAGGGAGGTGGTGAACCCCGTGAACCCAAATATGGGTACGGCGGCATCAAGAGTGAGAGACTTCACAAGGATGAATCCTTCAGAATTTCATGGCTCTAAGGTTGAGGAAGATCCCCAAGAGTTTATTTACGAGGTGACTAACGTATTGGCTATCATGGGAGTGACTTCGGTGGAGAAGGCGGAATTGGCCGCTTATTAGTATGGATTGCACACACTTGTAAGGTCTCCTCTCTACTTGTTCAAACCCCGTGTTTATTGTCTTCATTAACAATAGGCTACTAAATCCTCTTAATATTGAGAATCAAAATTAATTGATTTATGTGATGTTACGTTTTGTTTATTTCCATTCTACAAGAAGTTAGAACACTTTCATACTTCGTATTTGAATTCTTTTCAATGCCATTCTTTGTGGGATCGATCCCAACTTATCGTTGGATTTATACTTGTTAGCAACCGCCTACGCTTTGAATCATAAGAGGTGTAGTTGAGCGTTATCATTGGCGATTCACTGATTACACTCAACGAAGTTATTCGTGACCGTTAAGTGTGCTTGTTATAAAATGACCAAGGTTCTTCTCAAATTCAAAAAGAAAACCCTTTGAAATTCTTGAGCTCTTTCCTTCCCTTTTGCTTGCAATACCTTGTTTGACTGTGCAAGAATCCTTAGTGTGTGATTGTTGAGTGTGTGGAGTGCATTTGCTTGCTAGATCAGTCAGCCCAGCCTTATTCTCCTCTATTTGTGAGTTTTACTTTCCTGTTGAGGTTGTTTTCAATTTTCATTTTGCATTTTGAGCTTTATATTATGTTTTATGTATGGGCTATAGGTCAGATGATGCATGTGATTGTTTTATTTCATTGGGTAGAGCTATAAAGATTGTTTTTAACTATGCCGATGAATTGTTTGCTTTTGTTTTTGTCTAAAATTGCTAAAGTTGAGTGTGTTGGTTAAAAGTTGGAATTGAACACTTAAAATTAGTGGGTCTTTGTTGAATTTGATTTTGGTGAAGTCTGAGTAATCACTGTTGACCCGATCGCATGATGTTTCCAAATGATAGACAATATGACAACTTTTTAAGGGCAAATTGTCAATTTGAGTAATACTTTGCGATATCTGGGGGGAAGTCTGAGTACCCATGGGTAGATTAGCATGTGGGTGGATTTTAATATTGTTGAGAGACTTTATTGTGTTCCGTATGTTAGGTTTATCTTTGAAAATTAGGCATTGGGCTGCACACCTCCTGTTCGGTGGGGTTGTCTTACTTACAAAGGAGGTTAGGCGAATTGCCAAATAAGCCCCAGCTCACCTTCTTGAGTGAACATGTGAACTTGGGTACTATCCCATTCGACGAGTTTGTCCCACTTGGCGAATCGACGAGTGTGAGTAGACATCAAATTTAAAGCCTATTTCTTTTCATCATATAGGGTCAGTTTTGGCAGACTTGTCTTAGTTCGCCGAAATCAGTTTTCTTAATAACCGAGTTGGAAATGACTCCTCCCATTATGCCTGAAATCTTTCATAATTGTTTCTATCCAATTCGGGGAGCTCACCGGAGCTCGTAATCTAGTTAGGCGATCCGCCTTCTCATTAGGCGACCCTCAAGACATTTTTGATATGTGCTTTCAATTGAGTTTGATTTCAACTAACCTTCACGAATTTGATGTTTCAATTCTTGTGCTTTGTAGGTTATGACTAAGACAAAGGGTAAGAAGGTTCTGACTTTAAACGCCTGACTTCAAATGCAGAGTCACACATGGACTTCTCTCCTCCTCCCCCTCCTTTGAAAAGGCATAGGGGCGTCACCATTAATGAGCCATCTGAGGCTCCCAGTTCACAAAAAGCCACTCCACATTCTTCTGTGAGTGTAGGAAAGAAACCAAGGAACCAGATTGCCACAAAAGGGACAGATATACGTTCTAAGTTGGTATCACCTTCACAAGATCCAACCCTTGCCTCTCGATTTCTCCCTATAATAGCTCCAAGGACCATCAATAGGCTTAAGGCAGCTAGAGAACGTACCATTCATGAAGAGAGATGTCTCTCCATAAACGGGTTGTGAGTGATCATCCAACAATATGGGACACTATACAATTTCACAAGTTTTAGGGGTTCACACGACCCCAAAACCCTTTTTTCCAGCTTGGGTCCATGAGTTCTATACGACCTATGCTCAGGCCTTACCAAAGAGGAGGAAGGACACAATCTGGAAGCTCTTAGATGAAGTGGAACTGCGTGGAAAGAAGCTGAAATGATATGTTGGTGCACTCAAAAGTGCATTGGGGATGTCTGGATTTAAAGCCGAGATGTTTTCACTCCAGATGTGGGATGACCTTGATTCTTTGAAAGGATGTTGGCTCTGCTTATAACTGACACTTCTCCTTCTTGATGAGTGAAGGTTCTTGAATAGAAAATAAGGATTTAAACATAGTGTTCCAGTACTGGTTCGGGTTTATTTGCAGCAATATAATGCCCTCAAAAATTAAACTATCTTGTGACATCCTAAGGCGGTATTAGTGGGCACTATCATTGATCCGGATCATATTAATATAGGGACTATTAATGCGGAGGAGATACTATTGAGAGTTTGATAAGAGCAAGCTTCCCTTTCTTTACCGGTTACAAAGTTATGCGGGGATGCAGGAGTTCCTTTTAGGGGGAAATATGATGTACAAGTCATACCAGCCTCTTCCAACGACATCTGGAGGATTGAGACTAATTACTTACAAGATGACACGACTCGGAGAAACACGCCACCACTAGAAACCACACCCATATTTGACCCAAATGCATTGGCTTCTGAGGCCACCAGACATGCTCCTTTTGTAGAGCAGGCAAGTATATCTTCTATTGTGCCTCCTACTCTTGCTACTTCTGTTCTTGTTGTTGTTGCTGCTCTTATACCTGCCCCTGCTCCTACTCTCTATCCCCCCTTGACCCAGTCCTTTATTTATGAAATAGGCAGTCTTGCCTGGTTTGCAGATATTTGTTCCTCCAGGGTTGAGAAGGAAATGCCCAGGCTAATTGAGCAGGCGATAGCCCCTTTGAGGCAGAGGGTGACTATTTGTGAGGGGTTGATTGAGTCCTATAGTTGATGTTGGACAACCTCACTACTAGGTTATAGTCCCAAGATAAGGCCAAGAGTAGTTCTTGTGTGCTTGAAACCATGGATGCGAGCTTGCTACCTTGCGAGAAGATGTAGACCAGCTGAGGTCTACTGACATTGATATGCTATGGGGAGATGTACCCCTACCAGATGTTCCAGCGTTCATGCCACCAACGATGCCCATCATTGATCCATCTCTAAGTGTGCAGCCTGAGATAGTTGAGGGTTACGCAGTTATTATTGAGGATGTTATTGATCAGGATAGAAGGATGATGATGATTTGGCCGAAGAGACCGAGGAGGATGAGAATGGTATTATGTAGACTCTCACAGAGCTACAGGACACTAAGAAGATGATTTTCCAGGATACCCTGGACAGATCCCTTTGGGAGACATCTAAGTTTGCACCACTGGAGTGTCTTCAGACTTCACCATTCCTCCCAGTGATGTGTCGTGCAGTGAGCCCTTGTTGATGCTACATTGCTGTCATTTGTGATACTATTGTCGGGTATTGATGCCCCAAATTATGCTACTCCTCCCAAGAGTCGTCTAGTTGATAGCACTCCACATGCCTAGCTTTTCAAAAAAAGGACATCTTTACTATTCCTCCCGTACTTCTTACTTTTGCATTGAGGACACTACACATTGATTTTTGGTGGGGTGAGGGACTTCGTGCTAATATTCCTCTTTTTTCTTTATGTTTTGTTATTTTTATATTTTGGATGATTGTAGTATGTTACTTTTCTTTATATTAGAGTGTTTCATTTGGTTTGGTTTATCTCTTGTTTTTTATTTTGTTTTCTCTCAATTTTGCAACTACCCCATGAGTTTTCATTGATAATAATATGTGGATCAATTCTTCTCAATATCGATGGCTTTAATAGTACTTATGATGAGCATGATTTATAGTGTTGGTATTGCAAGAATGAAATTGTTGTGGTTGCACTTTTGAGCGATCTCTTTGTATCTTTTGTTGACTAGCTACATTTTTATGTGAGCCTTGTATTGAACATCGCACATAAATTTTTAATCTTTTCGGGCTGTACTAAATCAGTGTATTTTTAAGTGCCATTTGTGGTGAGGTCTCACTTGAAAGCAAGTGTATGAACTCCTAGAATTTTTATTGTTAGTCTAATTGTCTAAACATTGGTAATTGTAAAGCATGATCTTGGGCCGTTTAGATCTATTTCAGTTGCCAATGAAATGGAATACGGGGGACTCTCCGTCTAAGTGGTTAATCCGACGAGTCAATTCTCAATGCGATGCATCCGTGAAATGGGACGGAGATCTGCCCGAACTTAGTCCAGTCCTATTAAAGATGGGGGCGAATCAAGCAACTCTTATAGATAGATGGGATAGGAAGGAAGAACCACTGATAGCATGCAAATTTACCTTTCTCCAATCTCTCTTAGAGCATTAACTTCCTGTAGGACAACTGTGGGTCTGTGTCAACTCGCAACCAAGTATTCGATTTCAACATCGATTTCCATATCCTTTATGACTAGCTTGTGAGGGTGTGCATCCATTTTGGCACCATTTGAGCCTAAGCCATTTGCCGAAAAAACCAAACTAAAACCTCTTGAGTCAAACTGTCTCCACCTTCTCACCCAAAATCCTTTTTGAAGCATTGTTATGTTTGAATAGCCAACTTAGGCCAAAATCCTAAGTTGGGGGTGTTGAAAGGAAGTATGAATGAAACCTAAGTGAAGAACAAAGAAAGATGAAATGAGACTCAATTTTGGAGTTTGTTACAAAAAGAAGGAACCCTTCCTTATTAAAAAATAAAAAATAGAAACATTGTGATGAATTTTTTTTGAAAATGGAAAAAAAAAAGTTGATGAAATAAAGGGGATTGCAAATAAAGTAAATAAAAAGTCAAAGTTTGAGTTCTCAAATGAAAGAGAATGAAAAGAACTTGAGAAGAGGTGAAGATGATTGCAACAATGCTTTGAAAAGGTGAAGTCATTAAGCCAAGTTGACCATATCTTAACCCTGAGCACCATTAGAAGCCTAAAAGATCCTTGAGATCTTGCATGAACTAGGTTGTGTGATGATTGGAAAATATGGACAAATCTATGGGATGAAGCTTTCATGTATTTATCTTTTGAGAGAGTGAGAGTTGCATTGATTCCTTATTTCTTTGTTGATTTACTTTGTGAGAGCATGGAATCATTCTTGATGTGAGGGTAATATAATTAATTTGCAGAAACATGGTCTTGCATCAGAGAAGAAGCTACAGTGAACTTGAGCTTGTGTTGAAATTGGATAGTCATCATTATAAGCTTTTTTATCATGATTGAGTGAAGCAGGTTGTTGAGAGTAGTCTTGTAATGGAACTTGCATGTTATCTCTCAATGAATATTTCTGTAGACACCCTTATTAAGCTAGTTGTGTTCTTGATTTACTTGAGGACAAGCAAAATTTTAAGTTAGGGGTGTTGATGAGTTGTAGGTTTGCACTTATTTAAGGCCTATTTACCTCAACAATTAGTGTCGTCAATGCCTAATCATGTCCAATTTTAATGAGATTTTGATGATTTGCAGCTATGAAGGCTAAAGGACAAGACAATGATGATTGTTTGAAAGAATGGCCAAAAATGTAAAAAAGAAGTGCATTATACATTGATGATCGCCAAACAAGAAAGACGAATTGTCTAGTGAGCATGACCTTACCCAAAGTGACAGTGCACAACATTTGTATTTATTGAGGCAAGTCGGTGAAATCCAAATGAAAAGGTGACTCACCGAATGAAAAAGGGAGAACACATCTACCATCGTCGAAGGAGACAATATAAAAAGATAAATAAAAGGTTTGAATGGCGAACTGAGGTGGTACTCAGCAATACACCATATGTGAAAGGCAGACTCGAACGAGCTCGTTGAATGAGGTTTAAACAACTGAAGCCTAGAGAAAGAAAAGGTGAGCTAAAGCACAATTGGTGACTCACCGAATGACCTCAGTGAGCCCGACTAACATCCCCGAGTGGGTAGGGCATTGAACTTTGAGATAAATTTTAGGAAATAATAAATAGCTCAAAGGAGAGAGAAAAATAGAGTAAAGACGAGAGTACAGTCTAGAGTAGAGATGAGATTTCAAAGGAATAACAATAGGTTTTGGTGTATGAACAAATAAAGCGAGAAAACAATTTACCTCGTGAAGAACACTTCCTAATTTTTGGGGGTTTTCAGTTTTGTTCTCTAAATTGACAAATTGAAGTTTATTCCCAAACGGTTTGCTTGTAGTTCCTTAATTTCAAGTTACCCATTGTTGTTTTCATAATAGGTATAATTTCTTTGCCTTTTGTGATAGGTAGCTAAAACCCCAAGATCTAGGGGTGCAATTATGGGGTTGGGTGTTGATTTGATGTAGTGGTTTTTATGTTATGCTTTGTTTTGTTGCTGTTCATACACAAATTTATGCTAATTAACATGAGGTTAATTTATGGGTTAAGGTTGCAAACTGAAACCAAGACTTGGATTTCCATCATATGTAGTAGGGTGATTCCTTCCAGGAATGAGACCGATGTGTCTCTTTATATCACACTTTTGATTTGTGCCATCTTGGAGGGGATCCTTAATAATTTTGGGTGGATCATCGTGCAACACAATCAGGAGGTCATCTTGGAAACTACAAAGAGTATTTCTTAGGGGTTCTTAATTACTTATGTTTGATAGATAAGGTGGAGCAACATGAGGGAAATATTATGTGGAGTCCTGAAGGCCCTATCCATCCACTTAAAAACAAGGGTCCATGGCATGTGACAAAGAAGACAAAGATTGATGTGCAAGATCTAGTGTTTGGAAAATTTGTTGAGGGAACCACTTCACCTGGTTTAGACTCTATTGCACCTCCATCTGAATTAGTATGAAGGGGACCACCAACACTGTCCACTTATCAGGACAGATGTAGGTGATGGATACTCAAATTCACATACAGATTCAAGAGTTGACTCAGAGTCTTCCTACAGGGCCTGGAGATAGCTCATCAGCCTCAAGTTGTTCTACTTCTACACATTCACTCTAGTGCAGGATCATCAGATTCATAAGAACAAGATTCAAATATGGAGAGGAGGAGGAAAAACATGAAGGAACATGAAAAGAAGAAGAGAAAGTTCATGAACAAGATGATGAGTACACTCACAAAATTCTATGGCTCGGGTGATGAGGCTGATGCTAATCTCCTTTCAGATCCTGATAGTCCCTCCAATGAGTGATGATCTTTGCAGGGATTCCTCGTATTTTGTTTTGATTGTGGCACTGTGAAAACACAGTTACATTTTCAGTTGGGGTGCCTCCATTGTAGTGCTTATTTTAGATTGTGTATTGTATCTGACTATGCCCTTGTCAGGATTATTTTGTTCTGATTTGTGGATGATGTGCCCTTGTCGGTCTTTTGAGATATTATGATAGTTTGGTTTGTTTTAAATTATTTTTTCTTGTAGTTTATAGCTTCTTTATTTTTATTTTAAATAACTGAAATATGGATTGATGATATCTGATGATGGATAACGTGTCGACTTTCTTAAGTGTAAATCATCAATTGCTTGTGAGTGTTTGATTGGTGTTGGTCATGGCATAGTCTGAGTAGCTGTTCTCAAATAGATGCAATGAGGTTGACCGATGATGGATTGTTTGACAACTTTTTTAAGGGAATAATCATCATCTTTTTAGTAAGGTTATGACTTGATTGGTACTAGGAACATAGATGTGCATGTGAATAATGTTGAGCATGCCCCTCCGCTTTTAAATGTTGAGCATGTTTTGAATCATTTTGCGATGACTCTCGATAATATTTTTGTGACTTTTGAGTCGTTAGTGGTTTGAATTCTCAACGCCACTTGTATTTTGAAAAGGTAGTAACATTTTGAACCCTGTTGATTGATTAGTATGCCATGTGTGGTGAGTTGTTGGATAATGTCTTGTGTTTTCTTTTGACACTTAGAACTTTCTTGGTTCGGCTTGAAATGTTGGTCTCGATTAAGTTTGGTTAGATAGATGATCTTGGCTTTCTTTGATGATCTTGAAGTCCACTTGGCCTAAAAATTTCACCTTTGCACTAAATATATCCTTAGTGTTCCCTTTGAGCCTAATCATTTTATTGGAAACCACATTACTAGCCTTATCTTTTTTGAAAAAGTAACCCTCTTTTGAACTTTTCCCTCCTTGAACTTGAAGTTGTGTAAGTTAAGGCTAAAAGACTAAGTTGAGGTTGTTATGGGAAATTCGTTGAAGGGATGCTCACCACATGAGAGCTTGATATAAAAAAAATAAAAAAGAGAAGTTGAGAATGGAGGAAAGGTCTTATAGAAAGAAAAAGCTTTGAAAATAAAGAAAGAAAGTGAATAAATGAGACTTAAATCCTTCAAAAGTTGAAAATGATTACATGTGGGGCATCTAGAGTTGAAATTAAAAAAATGAAAAATAGTGTGGAATGTGCATTGATTTGAAAATGAAGAAAAAAGTGGAGAAAGTTTGAAATGATGAGTTTTTGTGTAGTGTCCAAGAAGAGTGTAGTCACTTATACCTAAATGATATCCTAGCCTTCCCTAAGCCTATATTACAATCTTAAAAAACTCTTTTGATATTTCTAACAAAATGGAGATGAGTCAATGTGGATTGAAAATATGGGCAAGCCTATGGAGTGGTATTTGTGTGCATGAAATGGTTCTTTGTGAGTGTGAGTGTTGCATCTTTTTCCCTTGTCTTGTATATATGTGTGTATGGTTTTGGGACACTTCTTTCTTGTGACGGCATGTAAATTGAAAAAGTTGTGATTTTAAAATTTTCTAATTGAGTCAAGTGAGCATGTGAAAAGAACTAATGAATTGAATCACTTCTTGAGTTTGAGTTGTTGTCACTTAATGATTCTAGGTTCTTGAAAAATGTGTCATGAAAATAAGTGGATTATTTTGGTGAAAAGTTTCATGTGGACTAATTGTTAGTACCAACCAAAGCCATTACCTTTGTTCTTAATTGAAAAGGGTGAAATTGATTTGTGGTGTGTGTTGAAATGAGAGCCTCTTGTGTTTTTGATATTCTTTACTTGAGGACAAACAAAGTTTTTAAGTTGGAGGTGTTGATGAGTGGTGGATTTCCACTCATTTGAGGCTCTTTTCATAGGTATATTTGCTTGCTTTAGTTTAGAATTAGTGTTTTTATTGTGTTTTTCTTCATATTCACTGGAAAAATAAATGGAGAGTAGATATAAAAGATATTTGAAGAAACCAAGTGGAATTGCGGAAAAAAGTAGTCAATTGGAAGAAAGTGGAGTTGGCAAAAAAGTTCTCATGGCGACCGCGTGAAACAGCGGTCGCGATTGCATAGGCCAAGAAATTCAGACCTCGTGATCGCATGGTCAATGTTCATGAATGCATGATTTCATGACACTACTCATCACGATCGCGTGAGTAAGCTATTGTGACCGCGATAAAGGAATCGCCTGGCACCTTGGCAAATTGGAAATTTCACCAAATTGATCCCAAAAATTCTTTTTACACTCATCAACGGACATTGTTCATCATCTAGAAAATAATCTTAGAGAGTAGTTCATCTTTTTAGCTTAGAGTAGAAAAAACATCATACTGTTCTTCATTTTGGGTTGAGACTTTGACGACAAGTTGCCTTACAATTCACAATTTGGTTATTAAGATTATGTGCTTAATAGTAAAATATCGTGTTCTGTTCTTCATATCGTTGCTTTATATTGCTAGAATTGTGGGTGTAATTGCTAATTGAGATTAGAATTTTTTGCAAGAAATAAACAATTCATTTGGGTATTTGATTTCTCATTCTTTTGCTTTTGTATGTGATTCCATGCTTTCATGAATTAGGTTTCATATAATTTTCATGCTTTAATCTATGATTTGAGAGTGCATGCTAGAATATAGCTTCCGATCTTTGTGGGTTACTCGAAAGAGAATTTGTGAAGTGGATAATTAAGTTAATAATCATATTTGGCGTTGAGTCATAAATTTGAGACCGAGAGGAGATATTTTAGATCTACTGTTTTGAATGCTAAATTTTCTAGAAATAGGGGTTTAGATTAAGGTATTGGATTGCACTGTTGTTGAACACAATTAAGACCAAAAGGAGATTTCGTGATAAAATATTTCGAGACCGAAAGGAGATTAGTATTGATTAATGATGATCTAGTCTACATTTGATTGATTTTCATGTGTTGAGATGATAATGGATCATTGAATCAGTGTTAATTATGAATTCCGTGATATCCCAATTATGCCTTGATTGATATTCTCTTTGCCTTTGTTTGGTTACCACACTCGCTCTTAATTTGATAAAATTGTATTTTGTTTGTCTAGATTCAAACTTGTAGATACTCATTCTTTGTCCTTTCAATTATCGTCAAATTGTTCTCTATGGGATTTGACCCTGACTCTCAGTTGGGTATTTTTATTGATGACGATCGCTTATTTGTTTAGCTATTTTAAGGGTAATTTGAGAGTTATAACACTTGAACTTTAACTCTCATTGAGAACTGTTGTAGACAACCTTGTTGAACTAATTGTGTTCTTGATTTACTTGAGGACAAGAAAAAGTTTAAGTTCGGGGTGTTGATAAGTGTAAGATTTCCACTCATTTGAGGCCTTTTTAGTTCAATAATTAATGTCCTCAATGCCTAATTATGTCCTATTCTGATGATATTTTGATGATTTGCAACTATGAAAGCTAAAGGACAACGCAAGGATGAATACATGATAAAGAGGGCAAAATGTAACACCCCGTATCTGAAAAGAGGAAAAGGAAGAGATTTTGGGAAGTTGCAGGTGCCAGCCACAGAGGCCAACCACGGCTAGTGGGTTGAACCACAGACCGTAGGTGGGTCCGTGGGTTGGCCACCCTGGCTAAGTTGTAGAGGCCCAAGACCACGGCCTGACCTACGGACCATAAGCCAGACCACGGTTCATGGTTAGGATCCGTGGTTCGATGGCCCAAAAACCATATTCTGACCACCAACCACAGTCCACCAGGACGGCCCGTGGGTCAGACCACGGTCCGTCGACTGGGTCCGTGGGTGGAAGGTCGGTGGTCAGTTGGCAGTTAAGTTCAGGGATAGTTGGGTCTTTTCCTAATTATTTTATATTGATACTACATCATTTTGCCTTTGTTTAGGACCCCTATATAAAGGATTTCAACCCTCAAATTAGTTCATTGAAGTCATTATATCCAAAACTCAAAACAAATCCCAAAGTCGACCTCTCAAATAATTCTCTCTCTAGAACTTGAAAAAGAAGAAAGAGTTGGAGCTAGGATCAAGGTCAAGTCTCCAGCCCTCAAGAATTTGTGGGCTTTGTAATCAAGGTATGATAGATTTTCATCCATAGATTTCTTTCATCCATGGAGTCCCTAAGATTCCCCAATTGAGAAGACGAAATTCCCCAACGTGAATTAGGGTTTCTTCCAATATTGTGGGTATTGATGAATGTTGATCCAATTAAGTGGATTACGATAGTTTATGATTGAATTGCTAGTAATACAGTTTTTTAGGATGAAATTACATGTACCCATGTCTAACCTATGTTTAGAGAGATCAAATTTATGTAATATAGGTTTTATGCCATGAAATGAAAATTTGTGTGTTTAGATGTATTCAATCTAGGATTGATGAAATACATTAGAGTTGAAGCCTATATGATGAATCATGATTAGCATTGCTTTGATATTGAAGCGTATGATATGATTATGATTATGATATTGAATTGCTTGAGATTGAGCATATAGAATGACTATGAGATATAGGGCTTTGAGAGTAAAGCTTATGTTATCAATTGTTGACTATTGATGTAATTGTTGTGTAAGGGATAGTTCCCACATGAATTGCTTATGTTATGAATGTGAAAGGCTTTCACACATTGAATGATTGTAGGTTGAAAGGATTGCTCACCTAAAATGAATCTAATGCTAATGACCAAGAAATTGATGAGGCTATAGGCGATTACCCACAACCTCCAAATGAGATGGATATGAGGCGATTACCCATATTCCATGAAGAAGGATAAAGAGGCGATTACTCTCATTCCTTAAAGTTTAACAAGAGGCGACTGCCCATGTTCTTATGATATGATTGGACAAGAGGCGAGTACCCATGATCCTTATAGAATGACGAGGGGCGAATATCCATGTCACATGATGTCGGACAAGAGGCGAATACCCTTGATCCATATGGTAAGTTGAACTAGGGGCGAGTACCCATGATCCATATGTTGAGAAGGACTAGAGGCGACTACCCATGTTCCTTTGTAGTAAGGCAAAGAGGCGATTCCCCATGTCTATACAAGATAAGCTAGATTATGATATAATGTATGATGAGCTTTGATTGTTGCTTGAGTTTCCTTCCATGATATGCATGACTAGAGGTGGATGACCTAAGTCTTGACTATGGATAAGTTGAGGTTACTTCAAGAAGTATCCCTCCTATGTTATGATGATTTATGTACTTTAATTATGCTTATGATTTATGTCGTTATCTCTTATGATTATGTTGATATTTATGTTGGCTATCATATTTAGTACATGTTTTTACTAATGCATAATCTTGCCTACATTTCTTATACAAATGTAGGGTCCGACGGTATCGACTCTCATCCCCGTGGCTAGGATCTTAGTAGAGCAAGAATTGAAGATTGGTGAGTCCTCATAGCATTTGAGGATATGGCCACCATTTCTCTTATGTCCTTTCATTTTATGTTTTGAACACTATTGTATGGGCAGTGTCCCAAGATATCCATGTTTTAGATAGTTTGAGAAAAGTGTAATAGACTTCTGCTTTTTTGATATAAAACGTTGTTGTTGGTTGAAAAATGTTTTAAATTTCCGCTCATTTCTATTATCTTATGTTATGAAAGCTAAGTGGCTTATATGACGCCTCTCGGGGTCTTGTATGCCATGTTACGTCTATTGGATACCCCTGGGTCATGCCAAACTTGGTAATCAGAGCACAAGGTTTAGAATGGTTCTAGGATGTCTCAAACCACGTCTAGTAGAGTCTTGTTCATAAGTGTGAAGCGCGCCACATTTATGAATGAGAAGCTATTAGATGCTTAGGAAACTTCACTTCTTCATTTCTCTAAGTCGTGCGATAGAGTTTAACTCTATAAGGTCTTTCTCCTAATCCTTACCCTATGGTCTACATGATATGGCTACTAGCAGGGCTTTTGCAAAAAGGACCGAGGGAGAAAAGATTAACCAAGGAGCTCCTCCTCAAGCTCCTCAAGCTCTGGTTGACCCTTTAGCCGACCAAGTGACCAATGCAGAGGTTAGAACGACTTTTCAAGTGTTGGATCGAGCCATGACGGCCCAAGACAATAGGGAGGTGGTGAACCCCGTGAACCCAAATGTGGGAACAGAGGCATCAAGGCTGAGAGACTTCACAAGGATGAATCCTCTGGAATTTTATGGCTCTAAGGTTGAGGAAGATCCCCAAGAGTTTATTGACGAGGTCAGTAAGGTATTGACTATCATAGGAGTGACTTCGGTGGAGAAGGAGGAATTGGCCGCTTATCAACTTAAGGGGGTTGCTCAAATTTGAATCAACAAATGGAAGGAGGCAAGACCGGTAGATGTGGGTCCCTCGCAATGGGAGAGGTTTAAGTCCGCTTTCTTTGATAGGTTCTTTCCCCTTGAGATGAGGGAGGCTAAAGTTCTTGAGTTCGTTAATCTTCGATAAGGAAATGTGAGTGTGAAAGAATATGCCTTGAGATTCACTCAATTGTCTAAGTATGCTCCTTCTATAGTTGCCGACTCTAGGGCAAGGAAGAGAAAGTTCATTTTGGGTGTGTTCGAATTGGTTGTAAAAGAGTTTTGTAAGGCTATGCTTGTCCATGAAATGGATATTTCTCTTATAATAGTCCATGCCCAACAAATTGAAGAGGAAAAGCTCAAGGAAAAATCTAGGGAAACAAAGAGGGCAAGAACGGATGATGGTAACTATTCATACTCTAGGTCTGATGGACGTGGTCGTTCAAGGTTTTGACAAATGTTTTCTGGTAAAGGTTCTTCTAAGGCTCCCCCAAGGTCCAACAATGAAAGGGTGTCTAACCCTAAACCTCAAGGAGGTGGTAATGAGTTTTCTTTGCCTAATTGTACTAACTGTGGAAGAAAGCATGATGGCAAATATCTAGCGAGTTCCAATGCTTGCTTTTGGTGTGGTAAGATGGATCACAAGATAAGGAATTTTCCTTCGGTCGCTAAGAATGAGGGAGATAATCGTCGTAGGGCTCAACCCGATCCTTCATCCGATCCAAGTGGTTCGGGTGCTAATGCTCCTTAGAAAAATAGGTTTTATGCTCTTCAGAATCGAGGTGAACATGAGGATTCTCCTGATGTGATTACCGGTATGTTGAAAGTTTTCCAACTAGATGTATATGCTTTACTTAATCTCGGTGCTACTTTGTCTTTTGTGACGTCATATGTGGCTATGAGATTTGATGTGCTTCCCGAAGTGTTGTTAGAACCTTTTCTTGTCTCTACTCCTGTTCGGGATTCGGTGTTTGCTGAGAGGGTGTCCCATCTCCTTATCCCATAGAGTTACTCTTATTTATTTGGTAGAGCTTGATATGCTAGATTTTGATGTCATCCTTGGGATGGATTGGTTGCACTCTTATTATGTTTCTATTGATGGTAGAACTCAAGTAGTTAAGTTTCAGTTCCCGAATGAGCCTGTCCTAGAGTGGAAGAGGGGAAATTCCATGCCGAAAGGTCGGTTCATTTCTTATCTAAAAGCTAGAAATATGATTTCTAAGGGTTACTTGTACCATTTAGTTAGGGTGAGGGATATGGATTCTGAAACCCCTAGTCTTGAGTCGGTCCCCATTGTTAATGAGTATTTGGAAGTGTTCCCAGATGATTTACCCAATATTCCTCCCAAAAGGAAAATAGATTTTTCTATTGACCTTCTCCCAGATACGCAACCTATTTCTATTCCTTCTTATAGAATGGCTCCGGTAGAACTTAAGTAGTTAAAGGAACAATTGAAGGATTTGTTGGATAAGGGTTTCCTTCGACCGAGTATCTCTACATGGGGTGCTCTAGTTTTGTTTGTTAAGAAAAAGGATGGTTCACTCCGAATGTGTATTGACTATCGAAAGTTGAATAAGGTGACCATCAAGAATAAGTATCCTCTTCCAAGGATAGATGATTTATTTTACCAACTCCAAGGTGCAAGTAACATCTCTAAGATCGACCTCAGATCGGGTTATCACAAATTGAGGGTGAAGAATGATGATATTCCGAAAATGGCTTTTAGAACCTAATATGGTCATTATGAATTTTTGGTGATGTCGTTTGGCTTGACTAATGCTCCGGCAGTATTTATGGATTTGATGAATAGGGTGTTTAGACAATACCTTGACATGTTTGTGATTGTGTTCATTGATGATATTTTGATCTACTCAAGGAGTGAGAGTGAGCATATTGAACATTTGAGGATGGTGTTGCAAATCCTTAAGGAACAACAACTCTTTGCAAAGTTTAGCAAGTGTGAGTTTTGGCTAAGGTCCGTAGCTTTCCTTGGTCATATTGTTTCTAGTAAGGGTATGGAGGTAGATCCTAAGAAGATGGATGCGGTCAAGAGTTGGCCTAGACCTCTATCACCTTTGGACATTAGAAGTTTCTTGGATTTGGCCGGTTATTACCTATGAGTTTTTGAGGGGTTTTCTTCTATTGCCGCTCCATTGATGGATTTACCTCAAAAGAAGGCAAAGTTTGTATGGTCTGAATTATCTGAGAAGAGTTTCCAAGAGTTGCAAGATAGACTTACTTCCGCTCCAGTTTTTAGTTTACTGGAAGGGACGGATGGTTTAGTGGTATATTATGATGCCTCGAGAATTGGGTTGGGATGTGTGCTTATGCAAAACGGAAAGGTTATTGCCTATGCTTCAAAGAAACTTAAGGTTCATGAGAAGAATTTTCCGACCCACAATCTTGAATTAGCGGTGGTAGTTTTTGCATTAAAGATATTGAGGCATTATTTGTATGGTGTTCATGTAGCGGTGTTCACCAACCACATGATCTTGCAATATGTGTTTAATCAGAAAAATCTGAATCTTCGCCAAAGAAGGTGGCTTGAGTTATTGAATGATTATGATATGAGTGTTCTTATCACCCCGACAAGGCGAATGTAGAAGCGGATGCTCTTAGTAGGTTGTCTATAGGTAGTGTTGCTCAGATTGATCACGATAAGAAGAAATTGGTATGAGAGGTACATAGATTGTCCCGTTTGGGTGTTCAGTTAGTGGATTCCACCAAGGGTGGTGTTATGGTTCACAATGGTTCTGAATCATCTTTCGTGAGTGATGTGAAAGCTAAGCAATGTCTTGATCTGACTTTGGTAGAATTGAAGGAAGTGGTACTCGAAAAGTCCGTTGAGGCATTCTGTCAAGGGGGAGATGGTGTACTTAGATACCAAGGTCGATTATGTGTTCGAAATGTTGATTTCTTAAGGGAACAAATCTTAACAGAAGCCCATAGTTTTCGGTATTCTATTCACTCGGGAGCCACCAAGATGTACTGTGATTTGTGGGAGATCTATTGGTGGAATGGAATGAAGAAGGATATTGCGGGATTTGTGGCTAAGTGTCCAAATTTCCAACAAGTGAAAGTTGAGCATCAAAAACTGGGAGGTTTATCCCAAGACATTAGTATTCCTACTTGGAAGTGGGAAAACTGTCCTATGCCGATGTTAGAAAAAGAGACCTTGAGTTTGAATTTAGTTACTAGGTCTACTTGAAAATTTCACCCATGAAGGGTGGTATGAGATTCGGGAAGAAAGGGAAACATAGTCGCCGATACATAGGCCCGTATCAAATTTTGAGACGTGTTGGTAAGGTTTCTTATAAACTTGATTTGCCGAATGATTTGGAAACAGTGCATCCGGTGTTCCATGTCTCTATGCTTAAGAAGTGTGTCAGAGATCCGACATTCGTAGCACCCCTAGAAGGATTGGGGGTTGATGAGAGTCTCTCTTATGAAGAGGTACCGGTAGAGATCCTAGACTGGCAACTTAAGGAGTTGAGAAACAAGGAAGTTGCTTCCGTGAAAGTGTTATGGAAGAATTACTTAGTTGAGGGTGCTACTTGGGAGGTCGAGGCAGATATGAAGTCCCGAAATCCTCATTTTTCCCTTCTACTTTAGCTTGAGGTAATGAGTTTCCTCATGATTTACTCCTTGTTTGAAGTCATGTGTGGTTTAGATGTTCCCATGATTTCCTTATGTTATGCATGTTCATGAAAACTTGTGTTTTGAAAGAAAATGAATATATATGATTGATTTTCCTCTTGTTGTAGTGCATTGAGTATGAGTTGCCTATAGACTTCATGTGATGAATTGATGAACATGCTTTAGATATGCTTTTTGAGATTGAATTGCATATGAGCTCCATGAGATTGTGTTTTTTTAGCTAGGAGAAGGTAGTTCCTCCTTGTAAATGAGTAATGTTGAAAAATTCATGCATATTAGGTTCCTAGATGTAGTTCCTACTTCCTTATAATAAATTTGAGTATGTTGAGCTAGGAGTTGATGTTTCCTCCTTATTTATGTGCATTGCATGCATAATTGGCTGATAGAGTTAGTTTCACCCCCATATGATGTTATGAGAACGCCCTAGCTTGGAGTCGATAATTCATCCTTAGTTTTATGCATTGCATTGTAGGTTGGGTTGTTAGTTCCTCCCCTACTCTTTTGGAACTAGTTTGAATCACATTCGAGGACGAATGGTTATAAGGAGGAGATAATGTAACACCCCGTATCCAAAAAAGGGAAAAGGAACAGATTTTGGGAAGTTGCAGGTGCCAGCCACGGAGGCCAACGACGACCCGTGGGTTGAACCACGAACTGTAGGTGGGTCCGTGGGTTGGCCACATTGGCTAAGTTGCAGAGGCATAGGACCACGGCCTGACCTACTAACCGTAGGCCAGACCAAATTCTGTGGTTCGGGTCTGTGGTTCGATGGCCCAAAAACCATCTTCTGACAACAAACCACGGTCCAGCAGGACGGTCTGTGGGTTGGACCACGGTCCGTCGACTGGGTCCATGGGTGGAAGGTCGGTCGTCAGTTGGCAATCAAGTTCAGGGGTAGTTGGGTCTTTTTCCTAATTATTTTATATTGATGCTATGTCATTTTGCCTATGTTTAGGACCCCTATATAAAGGATTTCAACCCTCAAATTACTTCATTCAAGTCATTATTTCCAAAACTCAAAAGAAATCCCAAAGTCTTCCTCTCAAATAATTCTCTCTCTAGAACTTGAAGAAGAAGAAAGTGTTGGAGCTAGGAACAAGGTCAAGTCTCCATCCCTCAAACATATGTGGCCTTTTTCATCAAGGTATGATGGCTTTTCATCAATGAATTCCTTCCATCCATGGAGTCCCTAGGATTCCCCAATCGAGTAGATGAAATTCCCCAATGTGAATTAGGGTTTCTTCCAATGTTGTGGGTATTGATGAATGTTGATCCAATTGAGTGTATTACGATTGATTAGTATTTAATTGATAGTAATACATGTTATTAGGATGAAATTACATGTACCCATACCTAACCCATGTTTAGAAAGATGAAATTGATGTAATATGGGTTTTATGCCATTAAAAGAGAATTTGTGGGTTTAGATATATTCAATCTAGGATTGATAAGATACATTAGAATTGAAGCCTATATGATGAATCATGATTAGGATTTCTTTGAGATTGAAGCTTATGATATGATTATGATATTTAATTGCTTGAGATTGAGGATATAGAATGACTATGAGATATAGGGCTTTGAGAGTAAAGCTTATATTGTCAATTGTTGACTATTGATGTAATTGTTGTGGAAGGAATAGTTCCCACATGAATTGCTTATGTTATGAATGTGAAAGGCTTTCTCACATTGAATGATTCTAGGTTGAAAGGATTGCTCACCTAAAATGAATCTAATGCTAATTACCAAGAAATTGATGAGGCTAGAGGCGATTACCCATGACCTCCAAATGAGATAGATATGAGGCGACTACCTATATTCCATGAAGAAGGATAAAGAGGCTATTACCCTTATTCCTTAAAGTTGAATAAGAGGAACCTCCCCATGTTCATATGATATGATTCGACAAAAGGCGAGTACCCATGATCCTTATAGAATGACAAGGGGCCAATATTCATGTCACATGATGTCGGAAAAGAGGCGAATACCCATGATCCATATGTTAAGTTGGATTAGGAGTGAGTACCCATGATCCATATGTTAAGAAGGACTAGAGGCGACTACCCATGTTCCTTTGTAGTAAGGCAAAGAGGTGATTCCCTATGTCTTCATAAGATAAGCTAGATAATTATATAATGAATGATGAGCTTGGATTGATGCTTGAGTCTCCTTCCATGATATGCGTGACTAGAGGTGGATGACCCAAGTCTTGACTAAGGATAAGTCTATGTTACTTCAAGAAGTATTCCTCCTATGTTATGATTATTTATGTACTTTGATTATGCTTATGACTTATGTCGTTATCTCATATGATTATGTTGATGTTTATGTTGGCTATCATATTTAGTACATGTTTGTTCTAACGCATACTGTTGCCTACATTTCTTATCCAAATGTAGGATCCGACAGTATCGACTCTAATCCCCGTGGCTAGGATCTTAGTAGAGAAAGACTTGAAGATTGGTGAGTCCTCATAATATTCGAGGATATGGCCACCATTTCTTTTATGTCCTTTCATTTTATGTTTTGAATACTATTGTATGGGATGTTTCCCAAGATATTCATGTTTTAGATGGTTTGAGACAAGTGTAATAGACTTTCACTTTTTTGATATAAAGCTTTGTTGTTGGTTGAAAAATATTTTAAATTTCCACTAATTTATATTATGTTATGTTATGAAAGCTAAGTGGCTTATATGAGGCCTCTCAGGGTCTTGTATTCCATGTTACGTCTAGGGGGTACCCCTGGGTCGTGACAAACTTGGTAATCAGAGCACAAGGTTTAGAATGGTTCTAGGATGTCTCAAACCACGTCTATTAGAGTATTGTTCATAACTGTGAAGCGCGCCACATTTATGAATGAGAAGGTATTAGATGATTAGGAAACTTCACTTCTTCATTTCTCTAAGTTATGCGATAGAGTTTAACTCTATAAGGTCTTTGTCTTAATCCTTACCCGATGGTATACATTATATGACTACTAGAAGGGCTTTTGCAAGAAGGATTGCGGGAGTAGAGATTAACCAAGAAGCTCTTTCTCAAGCTCCTCAAGCTCCGGTTGACCCTTTGGCCGACCAAGTAAACAATGCGGAGTTTAGAATGACTTTTCAACTGTTGGGTCAAGCCGTGACGGCCCAAGCCAATAGGGAGGTGGTGAACCCCATGAACCCAAATGTTGGTACGGCAGCATCAAAAGTGAGGGACTTCACAAGGATGAATCCTCCGGAATTTTATGGCTCTAAGGTTGAGGAAGATCCCCAAGAGTTTATTGACGAGGTCACTAAGGTGTTAGCTATCATGGGAATGACTTCAGTGGAGAAGGCGGAATTGGCCGCTTATTAACTTAAGGGGGTTGCTCAAATTTGGTTCAACCAATGGAAGGAGGCAAGATCGGTAGATGCGGGTCCCTTGGAATTGGAGAGGCTTAAGTCCACTTTCATTGATAGGTTTTTTTCACTGTAGATTAGGGACGCTAAAGAGTTTGAGTTCATGAATCTTCGACAAGGAAATATGAGTGTGAAAGAATATGCCTTGAGATTCACTCAATTGTCTAACTATGTTCCTTCTATAGTTGCCCACTCTAGGGCAAGGTTGACCAAGTTTGTTTCGGGTGTGTCCGAATTGGTTATAAACGAGTGTCGTATGGCTATGCTTGTCCATGACATGGATATTTCTCGTCTAATGTTCCATTCCCAACAAATTGAAGAGTAAAAGCTCAAGGAAAGATCTAGGGAAGCAAAGAGGGCAAGAACGGATGATGATAACTATTCATACTCAAGGTATGGTGGACGTGGTCATTCAAGGTTTTGACAAAGGTTTGCAGGGCAAGGTTCTTCTAAGGCTCCCCCAAGGTCCAACAATGAAAGGGTGCCTAACCCTAAACCTCAAGGGGGTGTTAATGAGTCTTCTTTGCCTAATTGTACTAAGTGTGGAAGAAAGCATGAGGGCAAATGTCTAGCGGGTTCTAATGCTTTCTTTGGTTGTGGTAAGACGGATCACAAGATAAGGGATTGTCCTTCAGTTGCTAAGAATGAGGGAGATAATCATTTTAGGGCTCAACCCTATCCTTCATACGGTCCAAGTTGTTCGAGTGCTAATGCTCCTAAGCAAAATAGGTTTTATGCTCTTCAGACTCGAGGTGAACAAGAAGATTCTCTTGATGTAGTTACCAGTATGTTGAAAGTTTTCCAACTAGATGTATATGCTTTACTTGATCCCCGCGCTACTTTGTCTTTTGTGACGTCATATGTCGCTATGAGATTTGATGTGTATCCCGAAGTGTTTTTAGAAACTTTTTATCTCTACTCCTGTTGGTGATTCTATGTTGGCTGAGAGGGTATATAGATAGTGTCCCGTCTACTTATCCCAAAGAGTTACTCTTGTTGACTTGGTAGAGCTTGATATGCTAGATTTTGATGTCATCCTTGGGATGGATTGGTTGCACTGTTTTTAGGCTTCTATTGATTGTAGAACTCAGGTAGTTAAGTTTCAGTTCCAGAATGAGCCTGTCCTAGACTGTGGGGGAAATTCTATGCCTAAAGGTCGGTTCATTTCTTATCTCAAAGCTAGAAATATTATTTCTAAGGGTTGCTTATACAATTTAGTAATGGTGGGGGATATGGATTCTGAAACCCCTAGTCTTGAGTCATTCCCCATTGTTAATGAGTATCTGGATGTGTTTCCAGATGATTTACCCGGTATTCCTCCCGAAAGGGAAATAGATTTTGGTATTGACATTCTCCCAGATACGCAGCCTATTTCTATTCCTCCTTATAGAATGGCTCTGGTAGAACTTAAGTAGTTAAAGGAACAATTGAAGGATTTGTTGGATAAGGGTTTCATCCGATTAGGTATCTCTCTATGGGGTGCTCTAGTTTTGTTTGTTAAGAAGAAGGATAGTTCAATCTGAATGTGTATTGACTATAGATAGTTGAATAAGGTGACCATCAAGAATAAGTATCATCTTCCAAGGATAGATGATTTGTTTGACCAACTCCAAGGTGCAAGTTAATTCTCTAAGATCGACCTTAGATCGGGTTATTACCAATTGAGGGTGAGGAATGATGATATTCTGAAAATGGCTTTTAGAACCCGGTATGGTCATTATGAGTTTTTGGTGATGTCGTTGGGCTTGACTTATGCTCCAGCGGTATTTATGGATTTGATGAATAGGGTGTTTAGACAATACATTGACATGTTTGTGATTGTGCTCATTGATGATATTTATATCTACTCAACGAGTCAGAGTGAGTATATTAATCATTTGAGGATGCTGTTGCAAATCCTTAAGGAATAACAACTCTTACATAGTTTAGAAAGTGTGAGTTTCGGCTAAGGTCCGTAGCTTTCCTTGGTCATATTGTTTCTAGTAAGGGTATTGAGGTAGATACTAAGAAGAAGGATGCGGTCAAGAGTTGGCCTAGAACTCTATCACCTTTGGACATTAGAAGTCTCTTAGGTTTGGCTGGTTATTACCGACGATTTCTTGAGGGGTTTTGTTCTATTGCCTCTCCATTGACGGCTTTAACTCAAACGAAGGCGAAGTTTGTATGGTCCAATTATCTGAGAATATTTTCCAAGAGTTGAAAGATAGACTTACTTCCGCTCCAGTTTTCACTTTATCGGAAGGGACGGATGGTTTTCTGGTATATTGTGATGCCTCGAGAATTGGGTTGGGATGTGTGCTTATGCAAAATGGAAAGGTTATTGCCTATGCTTCAAGGCAAGTTAAGGTTCATGAGAAGAATTATCCGACCCACAATCTTGAATTAGCGGCGGTGGTTTTTGCCTTAAAGATATGGAGGCAACATTTTTATGGTGTTCATGTAGATGTGTTCACTGACCACAAGATCTTACAATATGTGTTTAATTAGAAAGATCTGAATCTTCACCAAAGAAGGTGGTTTGAGTTATTGAAAGATTATGATATGAGTGTTCTCTATCACCCCGGCAAGGCGAATGTAGTAGATGATTCTCTTAGTAGGTTGTCAATGGGTAGTGTTTCTCACATTGATGACGATAAGAAGGAATTGGTACGAGATGTACATAGATTGGCCTGTTTGGGTGCTCAATTAGTGGATTCCACCAAGGCTGGTGTTATGGTTCATAATGGTTCATAATGGTTCCGAATCAACTTTCGTTAGTGATGTGAAAGTTAAGCAATGTCTTGATCCGACTTCAGTAGAATTGAAGGAAGCGGTGCTCAAAAAGTCTTTAGAGGCTTTCTCACAAGGGGGAGATGGTGTACTTAGATACCAAGGTCGATTATGTGTTCCAAATGTTGATGACTTAAGGGAATAAATCTTAATAGAAGCCTATAGTTCTCAGTATTCTATTCACCTGGGAGCCACCAAGATGTACTGTGATTTTCTGGAGATCTATTGGTGGAATGGGATAAAAAAAGATATTGCGAGATTAGAGGCTAAGTGTCCAAATTGCCAACAAGTGAAAGTTGAGAATCAGAAACCATGAGGTTTATCCTAAGACATTAGCATTCCTACTTGGAGATGGGAAGACTTGAATATGGACTTTATAGTAGGGTTGCCACATACTCGGCGACAATATGATTTGATTTGGGTCATACTAGACCGAATGACGATATCATCCCATTTCATTCCTGTCAAAGTTTGTTACGTGGCGGAAGACTATGCTAAGTTATATTTGAGGGAAATGGTAAGGTTGCATGGTGTGCCCTTGTCCATTATCTCTGATAGAGGTACTCAATTTACTTCTCAGTTTTGGAAGTTATTCCAAAAGGGTCTTGGCCCTAAAGTGAAGCTTAGCATGGCTTTTCACCCACAAACAGATGGGAAAGTAGAGCAAACGATCCAAAATTTAGAGGATATGTTGAGAGCATTTGTCATCGATTTCAAGGGAAATTGGGATGATCACTCGCCGTGGATAGAGTTCGCTTATAATAATAGCTACCATTCTAGTATTGGTATTTCCCCCTTTGAAGCTCTTTATGGTAGGAGGTGTAGATATCCCTTAGGATGGGTTGAGGTGGGTGAAGTTTCCTTGATATGACCAAATTAGTTCAAGAGGCTATGGAGAAAGTCCAGCTTATTAGAGAGAGGTTTAGGAAAGCCAAAAGCCGACAAAAGTCCTATGCCGATCTTAGAAAAAGAGACCTTGAATTTGAGGTTAGTGATTGGGTCTACTTGAAAATCTCACCCATGAAGGGTGTGATAAGATTTGGGAAGAAAGGGAAACTTACTTCCCGATAAATAGGCCCGTATCAAATTTTTAGACGTGTTGGTAACGTTGCTTATGAACTTTATTTGCCGAATGATTTGGCAACGGTGCATCCGGTGTTCCATGTCTCTAAGCTTAAGAAGTGTGTCAGAGATCCGACGTCCGTAGTTCCCCTAGAAGGCTTGGGGTTTGATGAGAGTGTCTCTTATGAAGAAGGATGGCTAGAGATCCTTGACCGGTAAGTTTAGAAGTTGAGAAACAAGGAAGTTGCTTCCGTGAAAGTATTATGGAAGAATTCCTTAATTGAGGGTGCTACTTGGGAGGCCGAGGCCGATATGAAGTCAAGATATCCTCATCTTTTCCCTTATACTCTAGCTTGAGGTAATGAGTTTCCTCATGATTTAGTCCTTGTTTGAAGTCATGTGTGTTTTAGATGTTCCCATGATTTGCTTATGTTATGCATGTTCATGAAAACTTGTATTTTGAAAGAAAATGAATATATATGATATATTTTCCTCTTGTTGTAATGCATCGAGTATGAGTTGCCTATCGACTTCATTAGATGAATTGATGAACATGATTTAGATATGCTTTTTGAGATTGAATTGCATACGATCTCAAGAGGCTATGTAGAAAGTCCCGCTTATTAGAGAGAGGTTGAGGACAGCCCCAAGCCGATAAAAGTCCTATGTTGATGTTAGAAAAAGAGACCTTGAGTTTGAGGTTAGTGATTGGGTCTACTTGAAGATCTCACCCATAAAGGGTGTGATGAGATTTTGGAAGAAAGGGAAACTTAGTCCCCAATACATAGGCCCGTATCAAAGTTTGAGACGTTTTGGTAAGGTTGCTTATAAACTTGATTTGCCGAATGATTTGGCAACGGTGCATCTGGTGTTCCATGTCTCTATGCTTAAGAAGTGTGTTGGAGATCCGACATCAGTAGTACCCCTAGAAGGCTTGGGGGTTGATGAGAGTCTCTCTTATGAAGAGGTGCCAGTAGAGATCCTAGACCGGCAAGTTAAGAAATTGAGAAACAAGGAAGTTGCTTCCATGAAAGTAAATATTACTTAGTTATGGGAGCTATTGATGAGTTCGAGATTTTGACTCATTTAGGGCTCTGCTTTGATAGTTTAAGTGTCCTCAAATGCTTAATGTATGCTCTAAACTGATGTTTAAGTGTTGATTTGCAGCTATAAAGGCTAAGGAGCAAGGCAAGGACACTACCGGGCAAAAAGGAGCAAACAAGCTGCAGAATTTGAAGAAAGGCGATCCTGGTGATCGCCAAGACCACTCGGCGAGTCGTTGAGTTGCTTTTTAGCTTGCCATAAGTTCCAGTGTGCAATCCCTGGGGAAGAACCAATTTTGTGACAGAAATGGGCAGTCGGTGAATCGCCGAACTACTCGGCGAAAACAACCTTAATCGCCTAAATTCACAGAACCCTGAAGACTGATGGCCAATGCAAATTGGTGATGTATGGGAGCGAAGGGCGGATCACTGACTTGGTTGGCGAGGCACGACTTACTTCGCCTAATGGCCCTGAAGGCCAAAAGCTGGGCAACTATAAATTGGATTTTTAAAAGAAGAAAAGGAGTGTTGATTCCCAAGTTTTAGAATTGAAGTTTTCTCTTAGTTCTTTAGTGTTGATTGTAAGACTTTGAAGTTTAGATTTGAGGATTTGCACGTGGGTTTTGATTAAATTTGATTTGAAGCATTGTAGAGACTTGGAAATTGTTACCAGTTCATGGCTAATCTAGTTGGTAACGATTTCTCTATTTTAATGATGTGTAGCTAAAACCCCAATTCGTGGGGTGTGATCATGTGATTATTGACTTAATTAGCTTATGGTTATCGTTGTTTACTGATTTAATTACTTAATTGAAGTGGGTTTAATCGATAGTTGTGCATTAATCTATGAATTGTAGTTGCAAATACAATTATAATTTATAGTTCTGGGCTTGCTTGAGAAAGAGGTTTTAGAACCAAGGTTGTTGATTAATGATTGTAGTTATTGTAGATAAATTAAGATTTTGGGTTATTTATATTGTTAAGCTCGTCGAGCTTCGAGAGAACTCGCTTGAATCGTAGTAGTTGTTCGAGAAAATGTTATTGCATCTATAGTATAGCCTACCTACTGAAATTTAGCAATCGTTAGTAAAACTCAATTACCCATATAGCAAAATTAGTCTTTAATCGATCACATCCCAACAATTCCTCTTTACCTTGTGATTTCCCTGTTTTCGTATTTGTTCTAATTGTTATTTGACAAACCAATCCCCCATCTGACATTCGTAGTCACCCTTTACACTTACCTAATCGAATTCGTAAATTTCTATTCCTATAACTGCCTAGATCATATTCATAACTTCATAATTTAATTCAAGCATGTACCGCTCCCTGTGGGTTCGACCCCAACTCTTCGTTGGGTTGTATACTAGATAACGATCGTCTACACCTAGAATTGGAAGAGGTGTAATTGAGCGTTTATCAAAAATGGCGCCGCTGCGGGGGAGTGGTGTTGTTTAGAATTATTTTATTGAAGTTTGAATTGTGATAGTTTTGTGTTGTAGTTTAATCGACTTACTTTGTTGGTTGTGTTTGTTTTTGAACAGAAGAAGAGATGAGAGTTAACGGAAGTAATGGTAGACAAATTTGCCACCAAGATGATATCGGGAACTTGAATGATGTGAACGACCCAATCCAATTAGGTGGTTTTGGTGCCATACGTCTACCCCTGTTGAGGAAAATGTTGTCTTTCATGTCACTAGAACAATGCTACAGCTCTTACAAATGAAAGGATTGTATGGAGTGTTGGCTCATGAGGATCCCCATGAGCACATTCGGAATTTCATTGACGTTTGTGGCCCGTTCTTGTTCAAGAATATCTCTTAAGAATCAGTCCATCTCAGATTATTTCCATTTTCTTTGATGGGGGAAGCTACCAAGTGGCTAGCTGATCTCCCAAGGAATTCTATCACTACTTGGGATGAACTTACCGTGGCTTTCTTTGTGAGATACTTTCCCCTGTCAAAAATGATGACGTTAAGAGATAGTATTCAAGGTTTCAAACGCTTGGAATGTGAGCCAATCCACGAGACGTGGCTGAGATTTCAGAGGTTGGTACTTCAATGTCCGACTCATGGACTTCCAAACAACTTTCTTTTACAATACTTCTATAGGAGTCTTGACTCGGTGAACAAAGGTGTTGCTGATCAACTTGTTCGCGGTGGTATAATGCAACAACCTTATGAGGTAGCATCTCAACTCCTTGATGGCATGACCAAGATTAATAGAGTGTGGTACACTCATGATGATCAAGTGTCTCCTCTCACCTTTAGAATGAAAAAAGAGCAGATCGAGAAGGATCAACAGAGAGACCAAAATATGGCAAAAATGATGACCCATCTGGATATCTTGTCGAAAATGTGATAGGTAGTGGGTTGAAGAGTGTAAATGTTGTTGGTATTGGTGGAGCAAAACCCGATGAAGCACACTTTGAGGCACTGTATAATGAGGAAGTGAACTTCTTTGCAAATCAAGGAGGAGGTTTTCGTCCAAACTATCCAAGGTCGGGTGGAAATTAGGGTTGGAATACAGATGATGGATGGAGAGACCGTGACAGAGAATGACGTGACCGTTATGCTACTTGGAAGGAAAGTGATGGTGACAAGGATAGATACGTCCCACCCTATGAGCATCAAAAGCCTAAAGAGCAAAAGGCTTACCCGGAGAACTTACGTACGGAAGACATGCTTTCACGCATTCTCAATAAGGTAGAAGGGTCGGACAATTGGAAACGCAAATGGGTCAAATTCAGTGTCTAACAAGCAATTGGAAACACAAATGGGTCAAATTTCATCACATTTGAACCCAAGGCCAAAAGGGGGTCTACCAAGTGATACCTTGGCTAACCCAAAAAACAAACCTTGAAAGCTTATCCATGTCGTACCACGACGTTTAATAAGGCACATCTTGGAAGGCAACCCATGGTTTAATGCTTTTATTTATGTTGTTGGAATAATGGGTGTTGAATGTGTAGGTTGAAAAGTTGAAGTTTTGGGAGAAAGGAAATTAGGCGAGAAAAAATCCAGTGGGCGAGCCCGACTTGAACCGGCGTTAGAACCACCTGGCTTGCCAGAGGTTCTGTAAAACTCGGCGAGCTAAAATTCCACTCGGCCCATCACCGAGTGGGTTGGCGAGCTCGACTTACTTCGTTGATTGGCGCGCGAACTGAAGAGTTTTAAAAGGCCAAAGGTTTTAAATTCAAAAATCTCTTCACTTTCTTACTTTTTAAACTTTCAAACATTCACTCTGATATTAAATTGTTTGTACTCTCGCATTTTACTCTCGATTTATTTGAGATCTTTGCTCGGGGTGGATTTTGTAATTACTTTGCCTCCTAGCTTTTCAATTTTCAGCATTAAAGGTTGGTTTTCCGAACCCCGACTTAAATACTGGTTGAAATCAAATGCAAATCTTGACTTTGTTGTTGATATTTGTGGTTAACGTTGATGAATTTATCTTGTGATTGTTGGTTTGCCCGTTCTTAGTTGAAATCATCGTTAATTGATCGTAAATGGTTATTCCCGTGTCTTTAAATGATTAAATTGTTGGGTTGTGTTGAATATGTCATGGGTCTGGCGGGGTGAAGTCTGAGTAACCCCAAATTGTGCCAAATGTCAAAATTTGCCCGATGATGGAGCGGTTGACGTCATTCTTAAGGGCAAAAGACGTCAATTGGCCAATTTTTGCCAAATCGGGGGAAGTCTGAGTACCCCGAGGGCATGGGTCATATGGGTCATATGGGTCTAGTTTAAATTGCATGTTTTTGGTGTTTAATTTTGTTGTTGTGGGATGCTGGCTTGATTTTGGAGTGCGGGGTGAAAAACTGGCACGTTGGACTACTCGGCGAGCTGGGTCGAGCTCGCCGAGTGGTTCGGCGGTTCACCAAAGTCCCCGTTGATCGCCCTTTAAATAGATAATTTTGGAGTTTGTGTTCTGTAACTTTCGGTGATACGCTTTGGCTAGCGGAGTTTACTCAGCGTCTCGCCGAAAGTACCTCATGATCGCCCTTCTGCTCCCCTTTTTCCTGAAATAATTTTGTAACTTTCAGCGAACCACCTCTAGTTCACCAAAAGGTGTCGGCGATCCATCGAAAGGACCTTGACATCACCGAACAAATTTGAATTTTGAGCATTTTTGTTCTGGAACTTTCGACGAGCCCGACCTGGCTCACCTAAGTGGTTCGGCGAGTCTTCCTGCAACTATTTTCCAGCATTCTTTTTATAAATTCAGCTAACGATTTTCACATTGTTTTGCAGGCATGGCTAAACCAAAAGTACCTGGAAGGAACCAACCACCCCGGAAGTGGGCATGAGGGATAGTAATTAATGAGGAAGCGGCTGCTTCGCGGGCACCGGCTATTAAACTACCTCCAAAGGGAGGTAAAGGTAAGGGCAAGGCGCCCGTAGTTGTGACACCAGCGGAGGGGAGCTCTGATAGTGAGGGAGTCTACGCCACACACCTCACTACTTCTGACAGTGAGGGTGGCTAAGATGATGACTCTCTGACTTATATCTCTGAGCCAGAGGATGACTAGTTGTTACAAGTCCAGAGAGCGGAGCTACGCTCCAAGTCTTTACATGATCCGTCTAGGATCCCAGAGCCTCAGATACCTACTCCTCCATCTTCAGCTCCACCTCCTCCTCCAACTCCGACAGTGGTATAGGCACCACCTACTCAAGTTCCTCCTCCCCGGTACCCTCAACCTACTAAAGGCCGAGGGTTTGAGTACTATCTTAGAGGAGAAGAGATTGTCTACTAACGGTGTGGTGGACAGATACCCAGAGGTGTGGAACGCTCTCAAGTTCCACAAGTTCGAGCTTTTTACTAAACCCCAGGGCCCCTACAGTCCCACTTGGGTTCGATAGTTCTATTCGGCTTATGGAGATTTGGTGCCGAAGGGGAAGAAGAAGGCAAGTGCCTTCAAACCAGTGGACTTTGTGGTGGTCAGTGGAAAGAATGTTAAATGTCGCTGCTAAGACATTGATGAGGTACTGGGGTGCTCTTTGGACATTATGCATGATTTCATAGATCTAGTCCAGAAGAAGACCTTGGAGGATCTTAGGGGAGGCTGGCACCCATTATCTCTGATGCCACCCCAAGGTGGATTGAGGCAGGTGCACCCATAGAGAAGAAGGACTTGAACGTTGCTGCCAGATACTGGTTCAGGTTAATCAGTAGCACTATCATGCCATAACAGAACAAGTCCATCCTCCGCCACCCGAAGGCTGCCTATCTAGGGTCCATTATTGATCGCCAGGAGCTGAACTTAGTGTTGCTGATCAAACAACAAATAGCCATGAGGGCCAAGCAGTGCTAGACCTCACTCCGATTTCCGGTGTTGATCACTGAGTTGTGCAGACGGGCCCGTGTTCCACGAGATTAGAAGAAGGATGTCAAGGTGACACCCACCTCCTCTACTGACATCCGGCGTATCGAAGCTGAGTACATACGGGATGAGGCTGACAGGAGGAGGGCAGCACCGGTTGATACATCCTCGGAGGTCGACGTTGATATGTTTCCTACAGAGGCAATCATGCCTCCTCAGGCCAGTGGGCCCTCATGTACTTCTCGACCTTCTACTTCTGAGATTCTGAGTACTTCTGTTGCACCCCCTCCCACTAGATCTTCCTTTGCTGCTGCTTCTGTTGCTTCTCGACCCCCTATCACCCAGGCCATGCTATACAAGATGAACCACCTGGCCCAATCTGCTGATGTGCGTGCCTCTCGGGTAGAGGCCGCTATGCCTGGGATGATAGAGCGGGCTACTGTTGTTGCCTGAGCCCCCATTAGGGTTGATATGAGGGAGTGGAGTTCAGATTGAGGGCCACAAGTTGGCCTTGGACGCCCTTACAATGAGAGTTGAGGAGTGTGAGAAGGGCCAGGGTGCCACAGATGTTGTCACGGCCTTGAAGGCCGACATTGTTAGGCTACGTAGAATTGTGGAGGAGCTGAAGTCCACTGATTTATCCATGTTCTTAGGTACTTTGGAGATCCCCGAGGCCCCAAGCACAGATATTCCAGCTTGTTTGAGGTGCCTCCGATTACTACCGGAGATGAGACTACAGATGATGATGTTGATGGTGAGTCCGAGGCTGAGACAGATGAGGAGCAACTTGGTGATCGAGAGGACACTGTCTACGAGGATTAGGCTGATTTGGAGGGTGCCGTGTTTGAGACCGCTAAGAAAGCATCGCTCTAGTAGAGCCAAGGATGATGAGATACCGAACATTGATACCCAGACAGAGGGAGTTGTAGATAAGCAGACTTCACCCCAGGCCTAGCCTGGAAGGATGACTTTTTGCCTCCTTTTTTGTTCTCTTTTTTGACTATTTCTGTTTTTATTTGCATTTGAGGACAACTACTTATTTTTCTTGGTAGGGGGAGGTACTTCCATACCTACCTCTTTTGGGTTGTTTTTGTGAATACTGGTTTGTGTTTGGTTTTAGTTTTGTGAATATTTGAGCCGATTGGCATTTATATATCTTGGTTGTTGATTTAGTGTGGTCCATTGTTTTAATTTGAAAATGGTCTTGAACCAAGTTTAAAAATTTTGGCACCTCTTTTGTATGTGATTGTGGCTATTCTTGTGCAAATTTGAGTGTCGGTTGTGGTCAATACCGATGACTTGAATAGTGCTGTCACGACCCAGGTGTACCTCCTAGATGTAACAAGGCATACAAGACCCCGAGAGGCCTCATACAAGCCACTTAGCATATTATAACATAAAGTAATAGAAATGAGCGGAAACTTAAAACATTTCAATACAATCGAAATCTTTATAAAATCAAGCGAAAGTCTAATACAATTGGCTCAAACCATCTAATCAACATGAATAAATCTTGGGACACAGCCCATACAATAGTCCAAACATGAAATGAAAGACATAAAGGAACATAGTGGTCAAATCCTCGAATGCTATGAGGACTCACAAAATCTTAAATCCTTGATCTACTATGATCCTAGCCACAGGAATGAGTGTCGATATCACCAGACCCTACATTTGATAAGAATGTAGGCAAGAGTATGCGTTAGTACAAACATGTAATAAATATGATTGCTAGCATAAAAAACATAAACATAATGATTAGTCAATGTAAACCATAAGCATAATCAATGCACATAAATCATCATAATAGTAAGAAAGGAACACTTCTCAAGTAACCTTACTCATCCTTAGTCAAGACTTGGGTAATCCACCTTTAGTCAAGCTTACCTCATGGAGGGAATCTCAAGCAACAATCAAAGATATTCATTCTTCATATCTTAGTTCTCATTATTCATACTTACTTTTAAAGACATGGGGATTCGCCTCTTTGCCTAGATTACAAAGGCTAATGGGTATTCGCCTTTTGCCTTACTTACAAAGGCTAATAGGTTTTCGCCTCTTGCCTTACTTACAAAGGCTAATGGGTATTCGCATCTTGCCTTACTTAATTTAAGTTTATGGGTACTTGCTTCCACAATCACATCATATGACGCGGGTACTCTCCTCCACATCATTTCATAAGGATCATGGGTACTCGCCTCCATGTCCATTCATTATAATAAGAACGTGGGGACTCACCTCTTGTTCAATTCTAAGGAGTATGGGAAATCACCTCATATCCTTTTCATATGGAGGTCATGGGTAGTCGCCTCTAGCCTCATCAATTACATAGTCTTTTAGTCTAGATTCATTTTAGGTGAGCAATCCTTTCAACTTAGAATCATTCATGTGAGAAAGCCTTTCACATTCATACATTCATACTTAATCAATTCATGTGGGAAGTATCTCGTCCACCACACCAACATCAATTACCTACAATTAATATCATAAGCTTTACTCTCAAAGCAATTATCATCATAATTCATCAATCCTATATGGATAAACCTAAACCCACAAAGTTTCCCTTCATGGCATCAACCCAACTATATCAATTCTAGGTTAGAATCATGGAATAGGCATGGGTACATGTAATTTCATCCTAAAAACATCATTTACTATCAATTCAATCATAAACAATCATTATCCACTCAATTGGATCAATATTCATCACTACCCACAATATTGGAAGAAACCCTAACTAGGATTAGAGATTTCATCTTCACAATTGGAGAAATCTAGGGGACTCCATGGAAGAAAGGATTCCATGGATAAAAAACCATCATACCTTGATTACAAAGCCCTCACAAGCTTGAAGATTGGAGACTTGAACTTGACCTAGCTTCAATTTCTTCCTTCTTCTTCCAACTTCTAGAGAGAGAATATTTGAGAGGAGGTTTGGGAATTCTTTTGGAATTTTGAGAGAGTGACTTGAATGGGGGATTTTGGGGGTTAAAAGTACTTATATAGGTGTTCTAGACTTAGGCAAAACGACACCACTTTGATTTAATTAAAACCAGAAAAGACCCAACTGCCCCTGAAATAACTGCCAGCCCACGACTAATGGACCCCGACCTAAGGGCCATCGATCGACCGACAGCCCGTCCTGGTCGTTCATCGATCGTGGTCAGAGACTGGCTTTTCAGGGCCTCAAACCACGGACAAGACCACGTACCGTGGACTGACCTATGGTCCATAGGTCAGGTCATGGATGGCACCTGCAATTTTCCCAAACTTGTTTCATTACCCCTTTCCAGATACGGGGTGTTAGACTAGCCCTCTCTTGTAGCCCTAGTTCAGTCTACTAGATCCCGAGGTGTTACATTATCTCCCCTTGGAATCATTCATCCTTGAATGAGATTCTAGGCACATTTCTAGATGAAAAGACTCAAGACTAGCAGCCCATCATGTATGCAACTCATCTAAAGGCACACAACCAAAGAAGGAACTTCATCTCCAAGTTAAACATGCTCAATGCATCACAAGGAAGTAGGAACTACATCTATCAACCCAATATGCATGAAATTTTCAGATTTCTTAAATTCAAGGAGGAACTGCCTTCTCCAACTTAAAAACATGCTCAACACAAGCTCATAGAGCTCATATACAATTCAATCTCAAAAAGCATATCTAAAACATGTTCATCAATTCATTTCATGAAGTCTATAGGCAACTCATACTCAATGCACTACAACATGAGAAAAATCAATCATATAAACTCATTTAAAATCAACATGAGGAACATGCAACACATAAGAAAATCATGGAAACATCTAAAACACACATGACTTCAAATCATAAAACAAACCAAGAGGAACCTCATTACCTCAAGCTAGAGTAGAAGGAAAGAGATGAGGATATCGGGACTTCATATCAGCCTCGGCCTCCCAAGTAACACCCTCAACTAAGTGGTTTCTCCACAATACCTTCACGGAAGCAACTTCCTTATTTCTCAATCTCTTAACTTACCGGTCTAGAATCTCAACCGAAACTTCTTCATAAGCGAGACTTTCATCAACCCAAGCCTTCTAAGGGAACTATGGATGTCGGATCTCCAACACACTTATTAAGCATAAAGACATGGAACACCGGATGCACCATCGCCAAATCATTTTGCAACTCAAGTTCATAAGAAACCTTACCAACACGTCTCAAAATTTGATACGGGCCTACGTATCGGGGACTAAGTTTCCCTTTCTTCTCACACCCTTCATGGGTGAGATTTTCAAATAGACCATATCACTAAGCGCAAACTCAAGGTCTCTCTTTCTAACATCGCCATAGGACTTTTGTCGGCTTTGGGCAGTTCTCAACCTCTCTCTAATGAGCTGAACTTTCTCCATAGCCTCATGGACTGATTCGGGTCCAATCAAAGCAACCTCACCCACCTCAAACCACCCTATGGGAGATCTACACCTCCCACCATAAAGATCTTCAAAGGGGGCCATACCAATACTAGAATGGTAGCTATTATTATAAGCGAACTCTATCAACGGCAAGTGTTCATCCCAACTTCCCTTGAAATCGAGGACACATGCTCTCAACATATCCTCTAAAGTTTGGATCGTTCGTTCCGCTTGCCCATCGGTTTGTGGGTGAAAAGTCATACTAAGCTTCACTTTCGTGCCAAGACCCTTTTGGAATGACTTCTAAAACTGAGAAGTAAATTGAGTACCTCTATCGGAGATAATGGACAAGGGTATCCCATGCAACCTTACCATTTCCCTCAAATACAACTTGGCATAGTCTTCCGCCACATAAGAAACTTTGAAGGAAATGAAATGGGCCAATTTCAACATTCGGTCTACTATAAACCAAATAAAATCATATTGGTGCCAAGTACGTGGCAACCCTACTATGAAGTCCATATTCAAATTTTCCCACTTCCAAGTAGGAATGCTAATGTCTTGGGATAAACCTCCTGGTTTCTGATGCTCAACCTTCACTTGTTGGCAATTTAGACACTTAGCCACAAATCCCGTAATATCCTTCTTCATCCCATTCCAACAATTGATCTCCCACAAAACACGGTACATCTTGGTGGCTCTCGGGTGAATGGAATATCGAGAACTATGGGCTTCTCTCAAGATTTGTTCCCTTAGATCATCAACATTTGGAACACATAATTGACCATGGTATCTAAGTACTCCAACTCCCCCTTGGGAGAAAGCCTCAACGAACTTCTTGAGTACCGCTTCCTTCAATCCAACCAAAGTCGGATCAAGGCAATGCTTAGCTTTCACATCACTTACAAAAGATGATTTGAAACCATTATGAATCATGATACCAATCTATGCACATCTCGTGCCATCTCTTTTCTATCATCATCCACATGAGCAACACTACCCATAGACAACCTACTAAGAGCATCCTCTACTACATTCGCCTTTACGGGGTGATAGAGAACACTTATATCATAATTCTTTAATAAATCAAGCCACCTTATTTATCGAAGATTCAAATATTTTTGATTAAACACAAATTGCAAGCTTTTTTGGTCGGTGAACACATCTACATGGACACCATACAAATAGTGCCTCCATATCTTTAAGACAAAAACCACCGCCGTTAATTCAAGATCATGGTCGGATAATTCTTCTCATGAACCTTAAGTGACCTTGAAGCATAGGCAATGACTTTCCCATTTTGCATAAGCACACATCCTAACCCAATTCTCGAGGCATCACAATATACCACAAAACCATCTGTTCCTTCTGGCAAAGTCAAAACTGCAGCGGAAGTAATTCTATCTTTGAACTCTTGGAAACTCTTTTCACATAATTTGGGCCATACAAACTTAGCCTTCATTTGAGTCAAAGTCGTCAATGGAGAGGAAATAGAAGAAAACCCCTCAACAAATCATCTAAAATAATCGGCCAATCCCAAGAAACATCTAATGTCCGAAGGTGATAGAGGCCTAGGCCAACTCTTGACCGCATACGTCTTCTTAGGATCTACCTCTGTACCTTTGCTAGAAATAATATGACTGATGAGTCTGAGATTTCGACTCATTTGGGCTTTGTTTTGATAGCTTATGTGTCCTCAAATGCCTATTTTATGCTCTAAACTAATGTTAAAATGTTGATTTACAGCTATGAAGGCTAAAGAGCAAGGCAAAGACATGACCAGGCAAAAAAAAGAACTAAAGAGCTGAAGAAGTGAAGAAAAAAAAGTCCTGGCGATTGCCAAGACTACTCGGCGCACCGCCAAGTGGCTTTTCTAGCTCGCCCAAAGGTCCAGCATGCCAGGCCTGGGAAAAACAAAGTTGGCCACAGAAGTGGGCAGTCAGCAGATCGTCGATCGATTTCGCGACACCAACTAGGATCACCCAAAGTTACAGAACGGGAGATGTTGAAAGCGAATACAACTTTGCAATAGATGAGGACATTCGGCGGATCATCGACCCACTCAGCGAGGCACGACTTAAGCCGCCGAGTGAATTTTTAGGATATTTTTCGGCAAACCGAGTGAATTTTTAGTCCTAGTTCTGATCAGTTCCTATTCTAGACTTAGAGTTTTCTCTGACTTTTTTAGTTCGAATTGTATAATTTTGGAGGATTTGGAAAGTGGGTCTTTGAATTTCATTCTTAGAAATCATTATAAAGGCTTGGAGACTCTTACCCAGATCATGGCTAATGCATTTGGTAATCGTTTCTCTATTTTTATAATGTGTAGCTAAAATCCCAATTTTTGGGGTGTGATCAAGTGTTTATATGTCTAATTATCATATGGGTATTATTGTTTGATGATGAAATTGGTGTTTTAATATGGGTTTAATCATTAGCTGAGTTTTAATCTATGAATTGTAGTTGCAAATGCAATTCTACTTTTGAGTTCTTAGTTTGCTTGAGAAAGGGGTTTTGGAACCAAAGCTTTTGATTAATGATTTGTGGGTATTGTTTCATCCTAGGTTCAGCTCAAGAGAGTGAATATTTAATCCAATCCTGCCCATCTAGCTCGAGAGAGTGGATGTCTTAAGGTTGTGGGTTGATTACCTTGTTAAGTTTGTTGATGTTCGAAAGAAATCACCTGAACCGTAATAGTTGTTCGAGAGAAAACTGTTACACTTAAAGTCTAGCCTACCCACAGTGTTTTAGCAATCCACTGTTAGATTTCATTTTCCCATATAGCATAATTGTCTTGTAAACGATCACATCCCGTGAATTCCTCTATCTATTATTATTTTCCCCTGTTTTCATTGTTGTTTTAGTTGTTCGCTGCAAATTCAAACTCCCATCTGACATTCGTTGTCACCCCTTTAGATTTATTTGTATGATTTTGATAATTTTCATTCCTATAACCGTTTATAACATGTTTGCACCTCATAACTAAATTTTAGACACGTACCACTCCCTGTGGGTTCGAACCCAACTCTTCATTGGGTTTTATACTGACTAACGATCATTTTCACCTAGAATTGGAAGAGGTGTGCTTGAAACGTTAAATCAAAATAGCACCGCTGTCGGGGAGTGGTATTGTTTGAAATTCTATTATTTGAAGTTAAATAATGGGGTGGAGTTTGAACATGTTTGAAATGTTAAATAAAAGGAGAAAAGTGATGTTCAGGCCATACTTCATGAAGGTAGAAGCCACTAATCCTAAATGACCATACCTTTACACACAGCCTCGTTACAAGCCTTAAAAATACCTTTTTGATCTTGACTGAGCTGAAATGAATGTTGATTGGAAAATAAGGGTAAGCCTATGGGTGGAATCATGCATGTGTTCATCTTTGTGAGTGTGAGAGTTGTCTGTGATTCTGGAGCCTTAAATTGATGAGAAATCTTGTGTGAATAGGGAATCATTTTTTGTTGTGAGGGCATTTGAATACCTTTGTTGAGCTTAAACTTGCATTTGAAGCAAGCATTATAAGCTTGAGTACTCTTGATGATGGTGAGTCACAATTTGAAACATTGAGTGCACAATTGATCATTGCATGAGTAAATTGAGTCTTGTTGTGTGCATTCATGTTGAGTCTTATGCAGCATTGTTTGAGACATCCTTTTTGTACTTCTGATCTTGATTTTTACTTGAGGACAAGAAAAAGTTTAAGTTGGGGGTGTTGATGAGTCCAAGATTTGGACTCATTTAGGGCTTTGTGTTGATAGATTTAGTGTCCTTAAATGCCTAATTTATGTTATAAATTGATGTTAATGCCTTGATTTTCAGGTATATCATTTGAGTAGCAAAGCAAGGACACAAACAGGCAAAAAGGAACAAAACAAACTGAAGAAATGAAGAAGGGCGAGCCTGAAGATCATCAAGAGCACTCGGCGTGTCACCGAGTGGCTAATCTCACCGCTTAAAATTCCAGTGTGCCAAGCCCTGAAGGAAGAAACCAAGTCGGTGATGAAAAAGAGCAATTGGTGACTCGTCGAGCTGTTCGGCGAAGCAAAGATAGATCTCCCAAAGTTACAGACCTCGAGGATGTTGAATGCTAAGGCAAAAAGGTGATGGAAGAGGTCAAAGGGCGGCTCGCCTAGTGGTTCAGCGAGCCCGACTTACTTTGCCGAGTGGCCCTTCGTGGCTTATTTTCGGCGACTATAAATTACATTTTGAACATTAATTTAGTATCAAATTTTTAATTCATCTTAGTGTAGAACAGTTTTCTCTGAAGTTTCTAAGTAGACTTGAAGGTTTTGAGACTCAATTTGGAGATTTTGCAAGTGTGTTTCAAATTTTCTTCGAATTAAAGCATTGTAAAGCTTGAATTCCTTTTACCCAATTAATGGCTAATCGATTCAGTAATGTTTTTTATCTTTTTATGATGTTTGGCTAAAACTCCAACTCTTGGGGTGTGATCATGTGATTATGGATTGAATTAGTGTGTGGGTATTGTTAATTACTAGTTTAAATGCTATTTTGAAGTGGGTTTAATCATTAATTGTGGTTAAATTTATGAATTGTAGTTGCAAATGTAGTTCTATTTTAGTGTTCTTGGATTACTCGAGATAGAGGTTTTAGAACTAAAATTAATGATTGATGATTCATATGTATTGGGTTGATTTGGGTTCAGCTCGAGAGAGTGAATCCTAAACCCAGTCCTACCCATCTTGCTCGAGAGAGAAGATGTATTAAGGTTTTGGTTTGTTCTTAATTTCTATGCTTGTTGATGTTCGAGAGAAATCACTTGAAGCGGAATAGTTGTTCGAGAGAAAGCTATTTCAATTATAGTCTAGCCTACCCACTGATATTTAGTTGTTTACTAGTAGCTTCAATTACCCATATATTGAAATTCACCTATAATCGATCACATCCCGAGAATTTCTCTCCTTATTGTTATCTCATTGCTATTTCACTGCTTTGTAGTTGATAATTGCAAATCAAAACCCCCATCTGACATCTGATGTCACCCCTTTGATTTGTAATGTGTCCTTTTCCGATAATATCCATTCCTATAGCTAGTGAGATCACATTTGTACTTCATAGTCAAATTTGAACATGTACCGCTCCCTGTGGGATTCGACCCCAACTCAATTGTTGGGTTTTATACTAATTAATGATCGTTTGCTCCTAGAATTGGATGAGGTGGGATTGAAATGTTAAACAAAATGGTGGAGTTTGAACATGTTTGAAATGTTAATGAAAAGGTGGAAAGTGATGTTCAGGCGATACTTCATGAAGGTAGAAGCCACTAAGCCTAAATGACCATACCTTTACACTCAGCCTCGTTACAAGCCTTAAAAAACCTTTTTGATCTTGAGTGAGCTGAAACGAATGTTGATTGGAAAATAAGGGAAAACCTATGGGTGGAATGATGCATGTGTTCATCTTTGTGAGTGTGAGAGTTGTCTGTGATTCAGGAGCCTTAAATTGATGAGAAATCTTATGTGAATAGGGAATCAATTTTTGTTGTGAGGGCATTTGAATACCTTCGTTGAGCTTGAACTTGCATTTGAAGCAAGCATTCTGAGCTTTAGTACTCTTGATGATGGTGAGTCACAATTTGAAACTTTGAGTGCACAAATGATCATTGTATGGGCAATTTGAACCTTGTTGTGCGCATTTATGTTGAATCTTATGCAGCACTATTTGTAGACATCCTTATTGAACTGCTGATCTTGAGTTTTATTTGAGGACAGTCAAAAGTTTAAGTTGGGGGTATTGATGAGTACGAAATTTTTACTCATTTGGTCTTTGTTTTGATAGTTTATGTGTCCTCAAATGCCTATTTTATGCTCTAAACTAATGTTAAAATGTTGATTTACAACTATGAAGGCTAAAGAGAAAGGCAAGGACATGACCAGGCAAAAAAGGGAACTAAAAAGCTTAAGAAGTGAATGAAAAGAAGTCCTGGCGATCACCAAGACTACTCGGTGCACCGCCAAGTGGCTTTTCTAGATCGACCAAAGTTCCAGCATGCCAGCCCTGGGAAAAACCAAGTTGGCGACAGAAGTGGGCAGTCGGCGGATCACCTATCGATTCGGTGACACCAACTAGGATCGCCAAGTTACAGAACTGGAGATGCTAAGGGCCAATGCAACTTGGCGATAGAGGAGGACATTCGGCGGATCACCGACCCACTCGGTGTGGCACCACTTAAGCTGTCGAGTCGATTTTCAGGCAATTTTTTGGGAAACTATAAATTGCATTTGAAATGTAATTTTCAGGAGATTCTTATATTCCAGTCCCAATTCTGAACAGTTCCCATTCTAGACTTAGAGTTTTCTCTGAATTTTTGAGTTGGAATTGTATAATTTTGGAGGATTTGGAAATTGGGTCTTTGAATTTCATTCTTAGAAATCATTGTAACGGCTTGGAGACTCTTACCTAGATCATGGCTAAAGCATTTGGTAATCGTTTCTCTGTTTTTATGATATGTAGCTACAACCCCAATGCTTGGGGTGTGATCATGTGTTTATTTGTCTAATTATCGTATGGGTATTTTTGTTTGATGATGAAATTTCTATTTTAATGTGGGTTTAATCGTTAGCAGAGTTTTAATCTATGAATTGTAGTTACAAATGTAATTCTACATTTGAGTTCTTAGCATGCATGAGAAAGAGGTTTTGGAACCAAAGCTTTTGATTAATAATTTATGGGTATTGGGTCATCATGGTTTCAGCTCAAGAGAGTGAATCTTGAATCCAATCCTGCCCATCTAGCTCAAGAGAGTGGATGTATTAAGGTTGTGGGCTGATTACCTTGTTAAGCTTGTTGATGTTCGAAAGAAATCACCTAAACCGTAATAGTTGTTCGAGAGAAAACTATTACACTTAAAGCCTAGCCTACCCACAGTGTTTCAGCAATCCATTATTAGATTTCATTTACCCATATAGCATAATTAGCTTGTAAACGATCACATACCGAGAATTCCTCTATCTATTCTTATTTTCCCCTGTTTTCATTATTGTTTCAGTTGTTCACTGCAAATCCAAACCCTCATCTGACATTCGTTGTCACCCCTTTAGATATATTTGTATGATTTCGATAATTTTCATTCCTATAACCGTTTAGAACACGTTTGTACCTCATAACTGAATTTTAGACACGTACCACTCCCTGTGGGTTCGACCTTAACTCTTTGTTGGGTTTTATACTGACTAACGATCGTTTGTAACTAGAATTGGAAGAGGTGTGCTTGAAACGTTAAATCAAAATGGCGCCGCTGCCGGGGATTGGTGTTATTTGAAAATATATTATTAAAGTTGAATTGTGTTCTTTTTGTGTTATAGTTGAATAGACTTACTTTGGTTTGTGTTTGTGTTGGCTGTGTTTGAACAGAGGACGAAATGAGTGTTAACGGAAGTAACAATAGCAAACTTGGCCACCAAGATGACATCGATAACATGAATGATGTCAATGACACTCAAGTTGGTGGTGTAGGTGAATCTTGAATGAGTATCCTCATCGTGCCACAACGTTAAATAAGGCGCTTCTTGGGAGGCAACCCAAGTGTTTAAGTTTTTAATATTGTTGTTTGAATAACGGGTGTTGAATGTGCAGGTTAAAAAGTTGAGATTTTGGGGAAATGGGTAGTTAAGCGAGCTAAAAGTCCAGTCGGCGTCTAGCCGAACAGGTCGGCGAGCCCGACTTGGACCGCCATTTGAACCACCTAGCTTGCTGGAGGTTCTGTAAAACTCGGTGAGCTAAAGTGCTACTCGGTGCATCACCGAATTGGTCGGCGACATCAGTCATGGTCGCCAATTGGCACATGAACTGAATAGTCAAAAAGGCCAAACCGTTTTAAATTCAAAGATCTCCCCCATTTTCATACTTTTTGACTTCCAACTTTCACAACCGCATAGTTTCTTACTTTTGTACTAGTTTACTTGCTTTTTGTTTGGGATCAAGAACTCGGGGAGGATTTTTGGATTCGTTGCTTCCCTAGCTTTACAAATTTTTGAACTATAAGGTTGGTTCTCCGAACCCCAGCTTTACATTTGGATGAAATCCAATGCTTGATCATTATGTTGTTGTTCTTTTTGTTGGCGGGGTGAGGTATTTTCATACCTACCTCTTTTGTGGGCTGATTTGTGAATATTGGGCTTATTTGGTTTATATATATATATCTTTGTTTTGGTATTGTGGATGTTTTAGCTTGTGGCCCATTGTTTTGATTGAAAAATGGTTTTGAACCAAATTTTAAAATTTTACCACCTCTTTTGTGTGTGATTATGGTTGTTCTTGTGCAAATTTGAGTGTCGGTTTTGGTCAATACCGATGACTTGGATAGGGCTACTAATTGAACAAAATGAATGTGTGGCTACGATGAGGCAAATGAACTTACATAGGCAATATGTGAACATTTAGCATCTCGATGTGACTAGTCGGTTGTCGAATGAGTCTCTTGTGATGAGCATTGCACGCTAGCTAGAAAGTGTGGAGTCTTGTTTAATAATTGTATCAATGCCTTGTGTGGTGAGGTCTCTTTGAACATTGTGCATGATGAAACCTAGAATTTTCCCCGTTGGTCTGATTGATTGAGTGAGGCAAGCGATAGACATGATCTTAGGCAAAAAAATTGAAGAGTGAGCCTACTTGACAATATACCTCTTTGTGGCCATCCTTGTGTGAAGTGGGAATCTTATTTTGGCACCAATTGAGCCTTACCCTTTTCTTGGAAGAAACTTGAACAATTGTGACCTCTCTTTATCCATTCACCCATAACTTTCATGAAGTATGGTTTGTTTGAATAGCCAACTTAGGCCAAAAGCCTAAGTTGGGGGTGTGGTGAAAGAGGAGAAAAGTCAAGAAGTGTGAAAAATTCCCCCATGCTTTCAAATTGTTTTGAAAAAGATGGAACCCCTTCATGTAAAAAAAACAAAGGAAACAAAAGAAAAGAAAAGAAAAGAAAATGACTGAAAAAGAGAAAGAGTTGTGAAATAAAGTTTGTGAAAAGAATGAAGAATAATGGGGTATCCGGTGATTCATGATGAGTTGAATAATGGGGTGGAGTTTGAACATGTTTGAAATGTTAAAGAAAAGGAGGAAAGTGATATTCAGGCCATACTCCGTGAAGGTAGAAGCCACTAAGCCTAAATGACCATACATTTACACTCAGCCTCGTTACAAGCCTTAAAAAGACCTTTTTGATCTTGAGTGAGCTGAAATGAATGTTGATTAGAAAATAAGGGCAAGCATATGGGTGGAATCATGAATGTGTTCATCTTTGTGGGTGTGAGAGTTGTGTGTTATTATGGAGCCTTAAATTGATGAGAAATCTTGTGTGAATAGGGAATCATTTTTTGTTATGAGGGAATTTGAATACCTTTGTTGAGCTTGAACTTGCATTTGAAGCAAGCATTGTGAGCTTGAGTACTCTTGATGATGGTGAGTCACAATTTGAACCTTTGAGTGCACAATTGATCATTGTATGGGTAATTTGAACCTTGTTGTGCGCATTTATGTTGAGTCTTATGCAGCACTATTTGTAGACATCCTTATTGAACTGTTAATCTTGAGTTTTACTTGAGGACAAGCAAAAGTTTAAGTTGGGGGTATTGATGAGTCCGAGATTTCGACTCATTTGGGCTTTGTTTTGATAGCTTATGTGTCCTCAAATGCCTATTTTATGCTCTAAACTAATGTTAAAATATTGATTTACAGCTATGAAGGCTAAACAGCAAGGCAAGGACATGACCAGGCAAAACAAAAGGAACTAAAGAGCTGAAGAAGTGAAGAAAAAAAGTCCTGGCGATCGCCAAGACTACTCGGCGCACTGCCAAGTGGCTTTTCTAGCTCGCTCAAAGTTCCAGCATGTCAGTCCTGGGAAAAACCAAGTTGGCTACAGAAGTGGGCAGTCGGCGGTTTGCCGATCGATTCCGTAACACCAACTAGGATCCCCCAAAGTTACAGAATTGGAGATGCTGAAGGCCAATGCAACTTGACGATAGAAGAGGACATTCGGTGAATCGCCGACCCACTCGGTGTGGCACGACTTAATCCGCTGAGTGGATTTTCAGGCTATTTTTCAGAAAACTATAAATTGGATTTAAAATTTAATTTTCAGGAGATTCCGATATTCCAGTCCCAGTTCTGAACAGTTCCCATTCTAGACTTAGAGTTTTTTCTGAATTTTTTAGTTGGAATTGTATAATTTTGGAGGATTTGGAAAGTGGGTCTTTGAATTTCATTCTTAGAAATCATTGTAAAGGGTTGGAGACTCTTACCCAGATCATGGCTAATGCGTTTGGTAATCGTTTCTCGATTTTTATGATGTATAGCTAAAACCCCAATTCTTGGGTGTGATCATGTATTTATTTGTCTAATTATCGTATGGGTATTGTTGTTTGATGATGAAATTGTTGTTTTAATGTGGGTTTAATCATTAGCTGAGTTTTAATCTATGAATTGTAGTTGCAAATGCAATTCTACTTTTGAGTTCTTAGCTTGATTGAGAAAGGGGTTTTGGAACCAAAGCTTTTGATTAATGATTTGTGGATATTGGGTCATCATGGGTTCAGCACTAGAGAGTGAAGCTTGAATCTAATCCTGCCCATCTAGCGAGAGAGAGTGGATGTGTTAAGGTTGTGGGTTGATAACCTTTATAAGCTAGTTGAGGTTTGAAAGAAATCACTTGAACCGTAATAGTTGTTCGAGAGAAAACTATTACACTTAAAGTCTAGCCTACCCACAATGTTTCAGCAATCCATTGTTAGATTTCATTTACACATATAGCATAATTAGCTTGTAAACGATCATATCCCGAGAATTCCTCTATCTATTATTATTTTCGCCTGTTTTCATTGTTGTTTCAGCTGTGCACTGCAAATCTAAACCCCCATCTGACATTCGTTGTCACCCCTTTTGATTTATTTGTATGATTTCGATAATTTTCATTCCTATAACCGTTTAGATCACATTTGTACCTCATAACTGAATTTCAGACACGTACCACTCCCTGTGGGTTCGACCCCAACTCTTCGTTGGGTTTTATACTGACTAACGATCGTTTGAACCTAGAATTGGAAGAGGTGTTCTTGAAAGGTTAAATTAATGACCAAGGAAAGCTACGGACCTTAGCCAAAACTCACACTTGCTAAACTTTTCAAAGAGTTGTTGTTCCTTAAGGATTTGCCACACAATCCTCAAATGATCAATATGCTCATCCTCACTCCTTGAGTAGATCAAAATATCATCAATGAACACAATATCAAACATATCAAGGTATTGTCTAAACACCTTATTCATCAGGTACATAAACGCCGCCGGAGCATTAGTCAACCCAAACGACATTACCAAAAACTCATAGTAACCATATCGGGTTCTAAAAGTTATTTTTGGAATATCTTCTTCTTTCACCCTCAACTGGTGATAACCCGATTGAAGATTAATCTTAGAGAAATAACTTACCCCTTGAAGTTGGTCAAACAAATCATCAATCCTTGGGAGAGGATACTTGTTCTTAATGGTCACTTTGTTCAACTGTCGATAGTCGATGCACATTCGGAGTGAACCATCTTTTTTCTTAACGAACAACACCGGAGCACCCCATGGTGAGATAATTGGTCGGATAAAACCTTTGTCTAACAGATCTTTCAACTGTTCTTTCAACTCTTTAGGTTCCACTGGGGCCATTATATAAGTAGGAATAGAAATGGGTTGCGTATCCGAGAGAAGGTCAATACCGAAATCTATTTCCCTTTTGGGAGGAATACCGAGTAGATCATCTGGGAACACTTCCGGAAACTCCTTTACAACTGGCACCGACTCAGGAGAAGGGGTTTCGGAATCTACATCCCTTACCCTCACTAGATGGTACAAGTAACCCTTAGAAATCATCTTTCTAGCCTTAAAACAAGAAATAACCCGACTCTTAGGCATAGAATTTCCCCCCTTCCACTCTAGGATAGGCTCATTTGGGAATTGAAATTTGACGACCCTAGTTCTACAATCGATAGAAGCATAGCATGAATGCAACCAATCCATACCAAGGATGAAATAAAAGTCTAACATATCAAGCTCTACCAAGTCAACAAGAGTAACTCTATGAGATAAGGAGACGGGACACTTTCTATATACCCTCTCAGCCAACACAGAATTACCAACAAGGGTAGAGACAGAAAAGGGTTCTAGCAACACTTCAGGAACCACATCAAATCTCATAGCCATATAAGGAGTCAAAAAGGAAAAGGTAGCACCGGGATCAAGTAAAGTATATATATATAATTGAAAAACCTTTAACATACTAGTAACCACATCAGGCAAACTCTCTTGATCACTTCTTGTCTGGAGTGCATAGAATCGGTTTTGCTTAGGAGCATTCGCACCCGAACCACTTGGACCGGATGAAGGGTAGGGTTGAGCCCTACGATGAGTATCTCCCTCGTTCTTAGCAACCGAAGGACAATCCCTTATCTTGTGATCCATCTTACCAGACCCAAAGCAAGTATTGGAGCCCGCTAGACACTTACCCTCATGATTTCTCCCATATTTAGCACAAGTAGGTATCGAGGACCTACTACCATCTCATTAAGGCTTAGGGTTAGACATCCTTTCATTGTTAGACCTTGGAGGAACATTTGAAGAACCTTGCCCGGAGAACTTTTGCCGAAACCTTGAACGACCCCGTCCACCGGACCTAGAATATGAGAAGTTACCATCATCCGTTCTTGCCCTTTTTGCTTCCCTAGATCTTTCCTTGAGCTTTCCTTCCTCAATTTGTTGGGAATGCACCATAAGTCAAGAAATGTCTATGTCATGGACAAGCATAGCGGTGCGGCACTCTCTCACTACCATGTCGGACACCCCCGACACAAACTTACTCATCTTGGCCCTACGATACGCCACAATAGAAGGAGCATATTTAGATATTTGAGTAAACCTCAAGGCATATTCCCTTACACTCATATTTCCTTGCCGAAGGTTAATAAACTCAAGCACCTTGTCCTCTCTCATCTCAAGAGGGAAAAATCTATCAAGAAAAGCACTTTTGAACCCGTCCCACTCTATGGGACCCGCTCCTTCCGGCCTTGCCTCTTTCCATTGATCAAACCAAATCCGAGAAACCCCTTTGAGTTGGTAAGTGGCCAATTCCACCTTCTCTACTGGAGTCACTCCCATAATAGCAAGTATCTTATAGACCTCCTCGATAAACTCTTGAGGATCTTCCTCCACTTTTGAGCCATAAAATTCCGAAGGGTTCATCCTTGTAAAGTGCTTCACTCTTGCCGCCGTCGTACCCACATTTGGGTTCACGGGAGCTACCACCTCTCTATTGGCTTGTGCCATCACGGCTTGAGCCAATACTTAAAAAGCCGACCTAAACTCCGCATTGATTACATTCTCATCCAAAGGATTAATCGGAGCTTGAGGAGGAGCTTGGGGAGGAACTTCATGACCCACATTATCTCTCTCCATCCTTCTAGCATTAGTCCTTCTAGTAGTCATATCCTGAAAACCATCGGGTAAGGATAAGGAGAAAGACTTTATAGAGTTAAACTCCATGGCACGACTTAGAGAAATGAAGAAGTGAAGTTTCCTAAACATCTAGTAGCCTCTCATTCATAAATGTGGAACGCTTCACACTTATGAACAAGACTCTACTTGACGTGGCTTGAGACATTCTAGAATCATTCTAAACATTGTACTCTGATTACCAAGTTTGTCACGACCCAAGGGTACCCCCTAGATGTAACAAGGGGTATAAGACCCCGAGAGGCCTCATACAAGTCACTTAGCATATTATAACATAAAGTAATAGAAATGAGCGGAAATTTAAAACATTTCAATACAATCGACGTCTTTATAAAATGAAGCAGAAGTCTAATATAATTGTCTCAAACCATCTAATCAACATGAATAAATCTTGGGACACAGCCCATACAATATTCCAAACATGAAATGAAAGACATAAAGGAACATAGTGGTCAAATCCTCGAATGCTATGAGGACTCACCAAATCTTCAATCCTTGATCTACTATGATCCTAGCCACGGGAATGAATGTCAATATCGTGTGACCCTACATTTGATAAGAATGTAGGCAAGAGTATGCGTTAGTACAAACATGTACTAAATATAATGGCTAGCATAAACAACATAAACATAATGGTTAGTCAATGTAAACCATAAGCATAATCAATGAACATAAATCATCATAATAGTAAGAAAGGAAAACTTCTCAAGCAATCTTATTCATCCTTAGTCAAGACATGGGTAATCCGCCTCTAGTAAAGCTTACCTCATGGAGGGCATCTCAAGATACAATCTAAGATATTTATTCTTCATATCTTAGTTCTCATTATTCATACTTACTTTTAAAGAAATGGGGATTCACCTATTTTCCTAGCTTACAAAGGCTATTGGGTATTCACCTCTTGCCTTACTTACAAAGGCTAATGGGTATTCGCCTCTTTCCTTTCTTACAAAGGCTAATGGGTATTCGCCTCTTGCCTTACTTACTTTAATATTATGGGTACTCGCTTCCACAATCACATCATATGACGTGGATACTCACCTCCACATCATTTCATAAAGGTCATGGGTACTCGCCTCCATGTCCATTCATCATAATAATAACGTGGGGACTCTCCTCGATCATGGTCAGAGACTTTCTTTTCAGGGCCTCAAACCAAGGACCAGACCACGGACCGTGGACTGACCTACGATCCTTAGGTCAGGCCATGGATGGCACCTGCAATTTTCCCGAACTTATTTCATTACCCCTTTTCAGATACAGGGTGTTACACTAGCCCTCTCTTTTTGGATACAGGGTGTTACTAGATCCCGGGGTGTTACAAGTGCTCTTAATTGAACGACATGAATGTGCGGCTACGATGAGGAAAAACTAAGTTACATAGGCAATATGTAAACTTTTAGCATCTCGTTGTGACTAGCTGATTGTCGATTAAGTCTCTTATGATGAACATTGCACGCTAGCTAGAAAGTGTGGAGTCTTGTTGATAATTGTATCAAATGCCTTGTCTCGGTGAGGTTTTCTTGAATGTCGTATTTGATGACACCTAGAATTTGCCCCGTTGGTCCGATTGATTGAGTGAAGCAAGCAATTGAAATGATCTTAGGCAAAAGTTTTGAAGAGTGAACCAAATTGATAATATACCTCTTTGTGGTCACCTTGTGATAAGTGTGAACCTTGCTTGGCACCTTTTGAGCCTATCCTTTTTCTTTGGAAGAAACTTGAACAAATTTGATCTTTTTATCCCATAACCCATAACCTTCATGAAGTATTGATTTGTTTGAATAGCCAACTTAGTCCAAAGGCCTAAGTTGGAGGTGTGGTGAAAAAAAGGAAAGTCAAGAAGTGTAAAAAATCCCCCCTTTGATGGATTGTTTTGAAAAAGATGGAACCCCTCCATGTAAAAGAAAAGAGAAAGACAAGAAATAGAAAAAGGTGACAAAAAGGTGAAAATGGAAAAAGACTGAAAAAGAAAAAAAGTTGTAAAATAAAGTGTGTGAAAATGGCAAAAGAAATGGGGTATCCGGTGAGCCATGTTTAGATGAATAATGGGGTGGATTATGAGCATGTTTGATTGTGAAAGAGAAGGAGAAAAAGTATTTTTCAGGCCATACTTCATGAGGGTAGAAGCAACTAAGCCAAAATGATCATACCTTTACACTCAGCCTCATTACAAGCCTTGAAAAGACCTTTGTGATCTTGAGTGAGCTTAAACGAATGTTGATTGGAAAATAAGGTCAAGCCTATGGGTGGAGTCATGCATGTGTTCATCTTTTTGAGTGTGAGAGTTGTATGTCATTTCGGGACCTTAAATTGTTGAAAATTTTTGTGTGAATATGGAATCGTCTTTGTTGTGAGGGCATTTGAATACCTTTGTTGAGCTTGAACTTGCATTTGAAGCAATCACTGTGAGCTTGAGTACACTTCATAATGGTGAGTCACAATTTGAAACTTTGAGTACACAATTGAGCATTGTATGTGTAGTTTGAACCTTTTGTGTGCATTTGTGTTGAGTCTTAAGCAGCACTGTTTATAGACATCCTTGTTGAACCGATTGATCTTGAGTTTAACTTGAGGACAAGCAAAAGTTTAAGTTGGGGGTGTTGATGAGTCTGAGATTTTAACTCATTTAGGGCTTTGTTTTTGATAGTTTAAGTGTCCTCAAATACCTAATTTATGCTCTAAACTGATGTTAAAGTGTTGATTTGCATCTATGAAGGCTAAGGAGCAAGGCAAGGACACTACCGGGCAAAAAGGAGCAAACAAGCTGAAGAATTTGAAGAAAGGTGATCCTAGTGATCGCCAAGACCATTCAGCAAGCCGCCGAGTAGCTCTTTAGCTCACCGAAAGTTCCAACGTGCCAGTCCTGGGGAAGAACTAATTGGCGATAGAAATGGGCAGTCGGTGGATCGCCGAATGACTTGGTGACAACAACCCTGATCGACTAAATTCACAGAACCCTGAGAACTAATGGCCAATGCAAATTGGCGATGTGTGCGAGCAAAGGGTGGATCGCCGACCTGGTTGGCAAGGCGCGACTTACTTTACCTAATGGCCCTGAAGGCCAAAAGCTGGGCAACTATAAATTGGATTTTTAAAAGAAGAAGAGGAGTGCAGATTCCCAAGTTTTAGAATTGAAGTTTTCTCTGAGTTTTTGAGTGTTGATTTTAAGACTTTGAAGCTTATATTTGAGGATTTTCACATGGGTTTTTTATTAAATTGGATTCAAAGCATTGTAGAGACTTGGAAATTGTTACCTAGTTCATGGCTAATCTAGTTGGTAACGATTTCTCTCTTTTTATGATGTGTAGCTAAAATTCCAATTCTTGGGGTGTGATCATGTGGTTATTGACTTAATTAGATTATGGGTATTATTTTTTACTAATTTAATTGCTTAATTGAAGTGGGTTTAATCGATAGTTGTGCGTTAATATATGAATTATAGTGGTAAATGCAATTCTAATTATGAGTTCTAGGCTTGCTTGAGAAAGAGGTTTTAGAACCAAGGTTGTTGATTAACGATTATAGTTATTAGGTTAATATGGGTTCAGCTCGAGAGAGTGAATTCCTAACTCGATTCTACCTATGTAGCTCGAGAGAGTAGATAAATTAAGGTTTTGGGTTGTTTATATTGTTAAGCTCGTCGAGGTTCGAGAGAACTTGCTTGAATCGTAGTAGCTGTTCGAGAGAAAGTTATTACATCTATAGTCTAGCCTACCTACTGAAATTTAGCAATCGTTAGTAAAACTCAATTACCCATATTGAGAAATTAGTCTTTAATCAATCACATCCTGAGAATTCCTCTTTACCTTGTAATTCCCCTGTTTTCGTATTTGTTCTAATTGTCATTTGATAAACCAATCCCCCATCTGACATTTGTTGTCACCCTTTACACTTACCTAATCAAATTCGTAAATTTCTATTCCTATAACCGCCTAGATCATATTCGTAACTTCATAATTAAATTCAAGCACGTACCGCTCCCTTTGGATTCGACCCCAACTCTTCGTTGGGTTTTATACTAGATAATGATGTTCTACACCTAGAATTGGATGAGGTGTAATTGAGAGATTATCAGCTACTTGGGAGGCCGAGGGTGATATGAAGTCCCGATATCCTCATCTTTTCCCTTCTACTCTAGCTTGAGGTAATGAGATTCCTCATGATTTACTCCTTGTTTGAAGTCATGTGTGTTTTAGATGTTCCCATGATTTCCTTATGTTATGCATGTTCATGAAAACTTGTGTTTTGAAAGAAAATGAGTATATATGATTGATTTTCCTCATGTTGTAGTGCATTGAGTATGAGTTGCCTATAGACTTCATGAGATGAATTGATGAACATGTTTTAGATATGTTTTTTGAGATTGAATTGCATATGAGCTCCATGAGATTGTATTGAGCATGTTTTTTTTAGCTTGGAGAAGGTAGTTCCTCCTTGTAAATGAGTAATGTTGAAAATTCATGCATATTGGGTTCCTAGATGTAGTTCCTACTTCCTTATGATGCATTTGAGTATGTTGAGCTTGGAGTTGATATTTCCTCCTTATTTATGTGCATTGCATGCATAATGGGCTGATAGAGTTAGTTTCACCCCCATATGATGTTTTGAGAACGTCCTAGCTTGGAGTCGATAGTTCCTCCTTGATTGTATGCATTGCATTGTAGGTTGAGTTGTTAGTTCCTCCCCTGCTCTTTTAGAACTGGTTTGAATCATATTCGAGGATGAATGGTCCCAAGGGGGAGATTATGTAATACCCTGTATCCAAAAAAGGGAAAAGGAACAAATTTTGGGAAGTTGCAGGTGCCAGCCACGAAGGCCAACCACGGCCCATGGGTTGAACCACGGACCGTAGGTTGGTCCGTGTGTTAGCCACCTTGGCTAAGTTGCAGAGGCACAGGACCACGGCCTGACCACGGTTAGGGTTCGTGGTTTGATAGCCCAAAAACATCTTCTGACCACCAATTACGGTCCACCAGGACGGGCCGTGGGTCAGACCACGGTCCGTCGACTGGGTCCGTAGGTGGAAGGTAGGTGGTCAGTTGGCAATTAAGTTCAGCGGTAGTTAGGTCTTTTCCTAATTATTTTATATTGATACTACGTCGTTTTTCCTATGTTTAGGACCCTTATATAAAGGATTGCAACCCTCAAATTAGTTCATTCACGTCATTATTTCCAAAACCCAAAAGAAATCCCAAAGTCTTCCTCTCAAATAATTCTCTCTCTAGAACTTGAAGAAGAAGAAGAAAGAGTTGGAGCTAGGATCAAGGTCAAGTCTCCATCCCTCAAGTATTTGTGGGCTTTGTAATCAATGTATGATGGCTTTACATCCGTGGATTCCTTCCATCCATGGAGTCCCTACGATTCGCCAATTGAGAAGATGAAATTCCCTAATGTGAAGTAGGGTTTCTTCCAATGTTGTGGGTATTGATGAATGTTGATCCAATTGAGTGGATTACGATTGTTTATGAATTAATTGATAGTAATACATGTTTTTAGGATAAAATTACATGTACACATGCCTAACCCAAATTTAGAAAGATGAAATTGATGTAATATGGGTTTTATGCCATGAAAGGAGAATTTTTGGGTTTAGATGTATTTAATCTAGGATTGATGAGATACATTAGAACTGAAGCCTATATGATGAATCACGATTAGGATTTCTTTGAGATTGAAGCTTATGATATGATTATGATATTGAATTGCTTGACATTGAGCATATAGAATGACTATGAGATATAGGGCTTTGAGAGTAAAGCTTATGTTGTCAATTGTTGACTATTGATGTAATTGTTGTGGAAGCGATAGTTTCCACATGAATTGCTTATGTTATGAATGTGAAAGGCTTTATCACATTGAATGATTCTAGGTTGAAAGGATTGCTCACCTAAAATGAATCTAATGCTAATGACCAAGAAATTGATGAGGCTAGAGGTGATTACCCACGACCTCCAAATGAGATGGTTATGAGGCGATTACATATATTCCATGAAGAAGGATAAAGAGGCGATTACCCTTATTTCTTAAAGTTGAACAAGAGGTGACTCCCCATGTTCTTATGATATGATTGGACAAGAGGTGAGTACCAATGATCCTTATAGAATTACAAGGGGCGAATACCCATGTCACATAATGTCGGAAAAGAGGCGAATACCCATAATACATATGTTAAGTTGGACTAGGGGTGAGTACCCATGATCCTTATGTTAAGAAGGACTAGAGGCGACTACCCATGCTACTTTGTAGTAAGGCAAAGAGGCAATTCAACAGTTCTATACAAGATAAGATAGATTATTATATGATGTATGATGAGCTTGGATTGTCGCTTGAGTTTCCTTCCATGATATGCCTTACTAGAGGTGGATGACCCAAGTCTTGACTAAGGATAAGTTGAGGTTACTTCAAGAAGTATCCCTCCTATGTTATGATAATTTATGTACTTTGATTATGCTTATGACTTATGTCGTTATCTCTTATGATTATGTTGATGTTTATGTTGGCTATCATATTTATTACATGTTTGTGCTAACGCATACTCTTGCCTACATTTATTATCCAAATGTAGGGTCCGACGGTATCGACTCTCATCCCCGTGGCTAGGATCTTAGTAGAGCAAGACTTGCAGATTGGTGAGTACTCATAGCATTCGAGGATATGGCCACCATTTCTCTTATGTCCTTTCATTTTATATTTTGAACACTATTGTATGGGCTGTGTCCCAACATATTCATGATTTAGATGGTTTGAGACAAGTGTAATAGACTTCCACTTTTTTGATATAAAACTTTGTTGTTGGTTGAAAATGTTTTAAATTTTCGCTCATTTCTATTATCTTATGTTATGAAAGCTAAGTGGCTTATATGAGGCCTCTCGGGGTCTTGTATGCCATGTTACGTCTAGGGGGTACCCCTGGGTCGTGACACAAAAATATTGAAAGGAGTACAAACTCCCATTTGGTAGTCGTCTAACCAAAAGGGTGGATCGCCCAATTGGTCTGACCTCGTCTAAGTTGATAGTGTTCACAATTTAAAATATTCAAGGTAGGTCGGGGGACTAACAGATGAAATAGCGATTCACCGACGCTGAAGGAAAGATAACCCAATTTCTCTTCTTTTTTTTTATCTCAGTTTTTTTTTTAGAGTCCAGAATGGGCGAACAAGAATTCCATCACCGAATATGATAGATCTCTCAGTTAAAGTGAAGGCTTAAAGGAGAACAAGGTTGTGATTGGTGATCCACCGAATGTGAAAGGCTGACTCGATCAAGTTCGCTAACTGAGGTTTAAACACCTGAAGCTCAAAGCCTGAAGCAGAAGAAGGGTGAGTTAACAGGAAATAGGTGATCCACCGAATAAGAAAAATGAGCTTGACTAACGTCACCGAACGGGTTAAAATTAAAATTTTGGGCTAATTTTGTGGAAACTATAAATAGTCCAAAGGAGAGAGATAATGTATAAGATTTTTAGTAGAGTTTTCGTATGAAGTTTTAGAACTCAGTTTTCTTTGTAGGATACTTGAGAAACACTCTTTGTTTTTGGGGGTTTTGAAAAACCTTATAATTGACAATTAAAGGTTCAAAACTAACTGGTATTGAATATTATTGCTTAATTTTAATTCCCTGATAGCTAAAATTATAATTGGTATACTTTTATTTTATTTTATGATGCTTGGCTAGAACTCCAACTCTAGGGGTGTGATCATGGGATTGGGTATTTATTTAAATTGGTGGGTCTTGTGTCTTGCTTAGTTTTACTGATGTATTTTAATGGATTTGAGCTAATTAGCGTTGGGTTAATTTATGGGTTAAGGTGTAAGCTTAATCCTAGCCTAGATCTTTGATTGATGCTCGAAAGTGGGTAATTAGTTTGATGCTAGAAATTTAGGTTAAATTTCTATAGTTTACTCGAAAGAGAAATTGTGTCATCATTACAACAATGCCATTGTGAAGAAGGAAGATCCAAGAGCTTTCACCATACCATGTACCATTGGTGTGTGCTTATTTTCCAAGGCTTTATGTGTGCTTGGAACAAGCATATATCTAATTCCATTGAAGGTTTTTGATAAACTTTGGCTTGAAAAACTGAATCCAACGAATATAAGGATATTAATGACTTATCGCTCAATTAAAAGATCGGTTGATGTGGGGTATGATGTCCTAGTAAAGGTAAATATGTTTTTATTCCCAATGGACTCTGTGGTATTGGATTGTGAGATTGATGTTGAAGTCCCTTTTATATTTGGTAGGCCATTCTTGGCTACCGGCAAGGCATTAATTGATGTTGAGGGGGTGAGTTGAAATTCCAGGTAAATGAAGAAGAGGTTAGCTTCAATATTTCCAAGTCCATTAAGTATCCAAGTGACATACATATGGTGTCGCACTTGGATCAAATTATTGAGGCAGTGGCGAGTATTGGTGATGCTACATATAGTGGAGAATCATTGGTAGCAGTGTTACTTAATTACGATGAAGAAGAAATAAGCGATTATGATGAGGTAGTCACTGCTCTTGTTGCTGTGGGATCTTACACATCGAATCCAAAAATATTGCACATTGACTTTTGTAGTCGAGAAGCACCATTGTCTAAACCATCTATTATAGAACCTCTGAAATTGGAGTTGAAAGTACTCCCTCCTCATCTTAGATACATCTTTTTGGGAGCCGACAATACTTTACCAGTAATAATTGAAATTGACCTCGAAAAATGACAAGTAGATTTATTGATCAAGCTGTTGAAGAACCATATTAAAGTGTTGGGGTGGTCAATTGCAAACATTGTGGAAATTTCTCTGGGTCTGTACTCATAAGATTCACTTAATCGAAGGATGTAAGTGTAACACCCCGTATGCTAGAACTACCAAAATGCAGAAATTTTAGAAGTTGTAGGTGCCACCGACGGGGCCACCTACGGACGGTAGGGTTACCCACAGACCGTAGGTGGGGTCCGTGGTGGGCCACCTGCAACCACATCCCCAGAACCCCAGAAAAATTCGGCCAAGGAACGACCCACGGCCAGGACCTACAGACCGTAGGTCGAACCACGGTCCGTGGTCCAGGTTCATGGATCGTGTTCTGCAGCTCCACCTCCAGACGCCGAACGACGGCCGACCAGAACGGATCGTCGGTCCATCCACGGTACGTCGGTCTGGCCCGTCGGTGACCCCTACGTCGTTTAACCCCTAAACTACATGGTTTTGGTCAGTTTTAGCCTAGTAACTTAATTAGAACCTACCCTAGTTAACTCATTCTCCAAAAATTCATCAAGTCAAATGAAAAGAAGGAGAAAGAGTTGACCAAGCCCTCTCCAAGAACGTAGCAGATTTTCATCAGTTTCAGCCCCGAAATCGAAAGATTTCTCCGTGGAATTCGTCACCAGGTATGTGGGATTTTACTAGTGGGTTCCTTTCACCCATTAGGTCCATATATTTCAGTCAGAATCTTGATTCCCTCATATTATCTAGACCTGGGGTTTTCTTGAATGTAGAAATTGTTGGGTTTTAGTTGTTAGAATGATCCAAATCCGATTATCATATGGTTTCCTAGTTCCTTGCATGAAATTTCGAACCCTAGTGGTGTAGATTCGTTTAGTTCATGAATTATACTAGCTAGGTCAGTTTAAACAGATATACATGCCTCAGATTTTGAATGTTTCATTGTCAGTTATAAATGTCGCATTCTCAGTTAGCCTGTCAGAATAATGAGCTATCCAGTATAATTCAATTATGTTACATTGTTCATATTTCTAGTTGGGAGTAGGCTTAGACCGAGCGGACTAGGGTTCAATGTACCTGAATAGTCCCAGAACTACGTGCCCCCGTAGATTTATAAGTCCCCAATATGGGCATTACATTTAGTGATCACGCCAGTCATGCCTCTATACCCTTCACAAGGTATATTGGGTCCTCTCGATGGGGAGTATACATCGGACTCCACGTTTAGCTCACGTGGTTTTATGTCGGTTATTAGTACCTCCCACAGCCATATTCTAGTGTATTTGACCAGCTTCCCAATTATATTTCAGTATTCAGTTTCAGCAAGTTATATATTTGGTCATTGCATTCTTTTAGCTCTGTATTCAGTATATTTCAGTATTTCCATCATGTTCAGATTATATCATTGATCACTATGCTTTATTCAGTTATGTATATATTGTTCAGCTTTATTCTATCATGCATGATCAGTACCTTTCAAGTACTGACACATACTTTGCGCTACATCTTCTCGTGATGTAGGTTCAGGTCCTCAGCATCCAAATCACACATAGATCGGTTCTCGATCTCTAGTTCAGCAGCTTCAGTGGTGAGTCCTCATTCTTCGAGGACAATAAACATGTTTTCTATTTAGTCTTCCCTTTTTAGTTTCAGTTTTGCTAGAGTTAGCTGGAGGCATGTCCCAGCATCTCTAGTCAGTTAGAGGCTTATATTCAGACATAGTTAGATTTAGTTTTGGAAGTGAGTTTGATCTTTCAGTTGTTATTAATCTCATTGTATCTTTATGTTCAGACAGTATTGGGTATTCCCCATCATTTCAGTTATATCATGATTTATCTTCTGCATTAGTTATCTTTTCATAGATATATTCAGTTTGCTTATGATATGCCAGCTCAGGATTAGCTTGGGGTCACTCCTGATCCTAGGTCCCGTGTTTACATCAAGTGGGTAGCCTCGGGGCATGACAAACTTGGTATCAGAGCATTAGGTTTAAGTGTCCTAGGATGTATGAAAAGTCGCACTAAGTAGAGTCCTTTTCATGGGTGTGAAGTGCACCACATCTAATGAGAAGGAGGCTATGATGTGTTATAGGAAAACTTCACTTTCTTGTTATTCTTATCGTGCATGGGTATGATCTACTTCTAACTCGTCGTTATGCATTTCAGATCATGTCTCCTCGTAGAGCTAACGCCAGGAATTCTAATGCAGCTCCTCTAGTCCTAGATCAAGAGGTTTTGAATGCAGAGTTTCAGAATGTGATTCATCTTTAGGCTCAGAGTGTGACTAACCAGAATAATCAGCAGGTCCCAGTTCCTCCCAATGCTAATAATGGGTCAGCTCCAGCCAGGGTTCGTGATTTCATTAGGATGAATCCACTAGAGTTTCTAGGGTCGCAAGTTGGTGAGGACCCATAGAATTTCATCGATGAGGTTAAGAAGATCTTTGGAGTGATGCAGGTAACTGGGAATGATAGGGTAGAGTTTGCATCCTACCAGCTCAAAGATGTAGCTCACATTTGGTTCAGTCAATGGAAGGAAAACAGGGGTATTGATGCAGCTCATGTGACTTGGGAATGCTTTACTGGAGCTTTTCTAGATAGGTTCTTTCCAAGAGAGTTGAGGGAAGCTAAGGCACATGAATTCATGAATTTGAGGGAAGGTACAATGTCAGTCCAAAAGTACGAACTCAAGTTCACACAACTCTCCAGGTATGCTCCCCATATGGTTGCTGATGCGTGGCGCAGATGTCTAAGTTTCTGTATGGACTGTCTGATTTAGTGAATACAAAGTGCAAAAATGCTATGTTGTGAGAGAAAATGAATATCTCTAGGCTCATGACTCATGCTCAGCAGGTTGAGGGAGATAATCTTAGGGAAATGTCTAAGGATAACAAAAAGACTAGGACAGGTAACTATGATTACTTTTAGAAGAAATCGGGTGGTGGAAATCGCTCAGAGTTTCAGCAGAGGTCTTCAGCTCTAGCACCTTCATCAGCTAGTACTCCTTCTCTCAGGTTTAGACAAGATCAGAAAAAGTAGGGCACTAGGCTCTAAGTCTCAGGGGAGTGTTTCAGGTAGCAGAACCTACCTAACTTTTCCAAAATGTGGTAAGAGCCATCCGGGAGAGTGTCTTGCAGGGAAAGAAGGGTGTTTTGGGTGTGGTCAGTCTGGCCATAGGTTAACGGATTTCCCTTCTGCCAAATAGGGGAAGGAGGTTACAATAGTAGGGCTCAGTTTACAGCTCCAGCAGCACCAGCAGGTCACCCAACTCAGCAGGGTACTTCATCTAGTAGAGGTGGCGGTCAGAGCCAGAACAAGTTGTATGCTCTTCAGGCTCGCCAGGATTAGGAAGATTTTCCTGATGTGGTCACTGGTACGTTACGAGTCTTTCACTTAGATGTTTATGCTTTCTTAGATCCATGGGCTACTTTTTCCTTTGTAACTCCCTATATAGCAGTGAATTTTGGTGTCAGTCAAGAAACTCTTTCAGAACCCTTCTCAGTCTCTACTCTAGTAGGTGACCCAGCTATAGCTAGAAGGGTAAACATAAATTTCCCTGTCTCAATCTCTCAGAAAGTCACCTCAACAGATCTTGTAGAGTTAGAAATGGTAGACTTTGATATCATTCTAGGCATGGATTGGTTACATTCATGTTATGCCTCAATCGATTGTAGAACAGGTTTGTTCGGTTTCAGTTCCCAAACGAACCAGTCTTAGAATAGAAGGGTAGTAGCTCAATTCCTATGGCTCGATTCATTTCTTACCTTAAGGCCAGAAATATTATTTCCAAGGGGTATATCTATCATCTTGTTTGGGTTAAGGATTCAAACTTCGAAACCCCAACTCTTGAGTCAGTTCTTGTAGTCAATGAGTTTCCAGAAGTGTTTCCAGAAGATCTTGTTGGAGTTCCTCCCGAAAGGGAAATAGACTTCGCAATTGATCCCTATCCAGATACCCAGCCTATTTGTATTCCTCCTTACAGAATGGCTCCAGCTGAGCTTAAGGAATTGAAAGAGCAGTTGAAAGACCTTCTAGATAAGGGCTTCATCAGACCTAGTATTTCGCCATGGGGTGCTCCAGTGTTATTCGTCAAAAATAAAGATATCTCTCACAGGATGTGCATTGACTATCGGCAGTTGAACAAAGTCACAATCAAGAATAAGTACCCTATCCCCAGGATTGATGACTTATTCGACCAACTTCAGGGTGCTAGTCATTTTTTGAAAATAGACCTCAGATTTGGTTATTATCAGCTCAGAGTCAGAGATAGTGACATCCCAAAAACAGCCTTCAGAACTCGGTATGGTCATTATGAATTTGTAGTTATGTCATTTAGACTAACCAATGCTTTTGCAGCTTTTATGTATTTGATGAACAGGGTGTTCAAGCAGTATTTGGACTTGTTCATTATCGTCTTTATTGATGATATCCTCATTTACTCTAGGAATGAGGAGGAACATGTGACTCATTTGAGGGTTGTTCTACAAACACTCAAAGATCACCAGTTATTTGCTATGTTTAGCAAATATGAGTTTTGGTTGCAATCTGTTTCTTTCCTTGGTTATATAGTGTCTAGCGAAGGGATCCGAGTGGATTCTCAGAAGATTAAAGCAGTGAAACAATGGCCCAGACCCACCTCTCCTACAGATATCAGGAGTTTCTTGGGTTTGGCTGGTTATTAAAAAAGGTTCGTGGAAGGATTTTCATCCATAGCTTCTCCATTGACTAAGTTGACTTAGAAGAAGGTCAAGTTCCAATGGTCAGATGAGAGTGAGAAGAGCTTCGCTGAACTGAAAACTAGGTTGACTACAGCTCTTGTTTTGACTCTACTAGAGGGTTCAGATGGTTATGTGTTCTATTGCGATGCATCCAGAGTCGGCCTAGGTTACGTGTTGATGCAGCAAGGTAAGGTTATAGCTTATTCTTCTAGACAGCTTAAGGTGCATGAGAAAAATTATTCGACTCATGACCTTGAGCTTGCAGCAGTGGTGTTTGCACTTATGATTTGGAGACATTACTTGTATGGTGTTTACGTAGATGTGTTCAAAGACAATAAGAACCTTCAGTATGTGTTCACCTAGAAAGAGTTGAATCTTCGCCAGCGGAGATGGCTTGAGTTCCTCAAGGACTATGATATGAATGTGCCTTACCATCCTGGTAAGGCCAATATTGTAGCTAATGTTCTTAGCAGACTATTTATGGGTAGTGTAGCGCATGTTAAGGAAGAAAGGAAGGAATTAGAGAAGGATGTTCACCGGCTTGCTCGCCTAGGAGTTTGCCTTATGAACATCTCAGATGTTGGGGTAACCGTTCAGAATGGGTCAGAATCTTCATTGGTAGTGGAGGTTAAGGAGAAACAAGACAGTGATCCTATATTGCTTCAGTTGAAGGGTGCAATTCATCAGCAGAAAGTTGAGGTTTTCTCCCAAGGGGGAGATGGTGTGCTTCGCTACCAGGGTCATTTATGTGTTCCTAAGGTGGATGAGTTGAGATAGTAGATCCTTAAAGAAGCCTATAATTCCACGTATTCTATTCATCCAGGTGCCACTAAGATGTACTGTGATCTGCGGGAAGTCTTTTCGTGGAATGGCATGAAGAGGGATATAGCAGATTTTATGGCCAAGTGCCCGAATTGTCAACATGTGAAGGTAGAACATCAGAAACTAGGAGGTATGACTCAAGAAATTAACATTCCTACATGGAAGTGGGAAGTGATCAATATGGACTTCATTAAAGGTTTACCTCGTACTCACAGACAGCATGATTCCATTTGGGTAATAGTAGACAGAGTTACTAAGTCCGCTCACTTTTTGGCTGTCAAGACTACAGATTCGGCGGAGGACTACGCCAAGCTTTACATTAATGAGATAGTCAGGTTGCATGGGGTTCCTTCATCTATCATCTCAGATAGAGGTCCTCAGTTTACCTCTCATTTTTGGAAGTCGTTTTAGAAAGGTCTTGGTACCAAGTTAATCTTAGCACAACATTTCATCCACAGATGGATGGACAGGCAGAGCGTACCATTCAGACTTTGGAGGACATGTTGAGATCTGGTGTGATCGACTTCAAGGGTAGTAGGGATGATCACCTTCCTCTTATCAAGTTTGCCTACAATAATAACTACCATTTTAGTATTCAGATGGCCCCTTATGAGGAATTGTATGGGCGTAGATGTAGATCTCCAGTTGGTTGGTTTGAGGTAGGTGAAGCAGCCTTGATAGGGCCAGATTCAGTTCATGAGACTATGAAAAAAGTTCAGCTCATCAGAGATAGACTTAAGACAACCCAGAGTCGTCAGAAGTCCTATGCAGATGTAAGGAGAAGGGACTTGGAGTTCCAAATTGATGATTGGGTTTTCCTCAATGTGTCACCTATGAAGGGGGTGATGAGATTTGGCAAGAAAGGGAAGCTCAGTCCTAGATATGTAGGCCCTTACAAGATCTTGAAAAGGGTTGGTAAAGTGGCTTATGAATTAGAGTTGCCAGCAGGACTAGCAGCAGTCCATCCAGTATTTCACATTTCCTTGTTGAAGAAGTGTGTGGGTGATTCAGCATCTCTAGTGCCATTAGAGAGTGTGGTTGTGCGGGATAGTCTCACTTATGAAGATGTACCGGTTAAAATTCTTGATCGTCAGGTTCGAAGGTTGAGAAAAAAAGAAGTCACTTCAGTGAAGGTTTTGTGGAAGAGTCAGTCCGTAGAGGGAGCTACTTGGGAAGCAGAAGTAGCCATGAAGGCCAAGTATCCTCATCTCTTTCCTTTTGATTCCATTCCAGCTTGAGGTAATAGTTCCTCTCCAGTTTTTCAGTCGTTCATACGTATATTTAGTCATAGTATCATGTTCCTTCAACTATACTTGCATTTTCAGCGTATTTGCATGTTCTTGGAACTTAATTCAGTCAGATTTCAGTTTCCAGTATTTAGTGGTAGGGTTTGCAACTCTTTCCCTCCATATCTAGCTAGTTTAAACTTTATTTGAGGACGAATGTTCCCAAGGGGGAGATAATGTAACACCCCATATGCTAGAACTACCAAAATGCAGAAATTTTAGAAGTTGCAGGTGCCACCTACGGACCGTAGGTGGGGTCTGTGGTGGGCAACCTACAACCACCTCCCCAGAACCCTAAAAAATTTGGCCAAGGCACGACCCACGGCCAGGACCTACGGACCGTAGGTGGGACAACGGTCCGTGGTCCAGGTCCGTGGATCGTGGTCTGTAGCTCCACCTCCAGACGCCGAACGACGGCCAACCAGAACGGACAATCATCCATCCACGGTCTGTCAGTATGGCTCGTCGGTGACCCCTGACAGCTTTTAAATCAGGGGTCGTTTGGTCTTTTCCCTATGCGTTGGACCCCTAAACTACATCGTTTAACCCCTAAACTACGTAGTTTTGGTCAGTTTTAGCCTAGTAACTTAATTAGAACTTACCCTAGTCTACTCATTCTCCGAAAATTCATCAAGTTGAACGAAAATAAGGAAAAAAAGTCGACCAAGCCCTCTCCAAGAACGCAGCAGATTTTCATCAGTTTCACCCCTGATATCAAAACATTTCTCCGTGGAATTCATCACCAGGTATGTGGAATTTCACTAGTGGGTTCCTTTCACCCATTAGGTCCCTAGATTTCAGTCAGAATCTTGATTCCCTTCATATTATCTAGACCTAGGGTTTTCTTGAATGTAGAAATTGTTGGGTTTTACCTGTTAGAATGATCCAAATCAAACTATCATATTGTTACTTAGTTCCTTGCATGAAATTCAAAACCCTAGTTGTGTAGATTCGTTTAGTCATGCATTACACTAGCTAGGTCAGTTTCAATAGACATACATGCCTCAGATTTTGAATGTTTCATTGACAGTCATAAATGTCACATTCTCAGTTAGCATGTCAGAATAATGAGCTATCCAGTATAATTCAATTATGTTACATTGTTCATATTTCTAGTTGGGAGTAGGCTT
>JAJONR010000958.1:0-16517 GCA_029582245.1 Solanum etuberosum
AAAAAGAATGTCTATTATAAGCAACAGATTTATCATTAAACTGGATCTGAATCCTCCCATCTGGATTCTGAATTACATGCGAGTAATTATCATTTGTCAAATTACTTGTGATTTGACTAGGAGGTATGACCGATTCTAAAGTCCAAGTTTCAGAAAAATCAATTTCATCCCACCTGATTTGTCTTCTGGTGGTGACCTTGGATCTCGAGAAATTAGTTTCGACTAAAATCGTCTGATTAGATGTATCGTATAATTTACATCTAGGACTCATCGTAGTCATCAGTTTATAATAAATTCTATAAGACAAACATATAAGTTCGGAACCTGATGCATAATTATAACCATGGGTCTTAATATTCAAAGTTAACGCATCTAAAATATTAACATCAGAAAGCGATAACTGAAGATTAGGCTGAGTATTGAAATAAACCGGGCCATAAGCAACCGTTGATTCTATCGAACCCATTAAAGATTGTCTGAAACTTAAGTTTCTAGCATCACGAAGAGCAGCTAGAAAGGTTTCTGGTAACCCTTTAAGAGTTAGGGTTTAAAAGCAATTTGAACCATGCCAATATGCATAAATTTATACATACATTTGTAAATGTTAATATCATTTTTATTCAATAACTGAATAGTTTGTTTAGAAGAATTAAGAGCTAAAGACTGCTCAGTTGTTTTTATTAATTGTTTTGAAGATGATAATCTTTCTAACCAACCAAAATCATAAATGGTTTTTATGGGGACTTTGGGAATAGTCTATTTGTTTAACAAATCTAAGTCTTGAGGTATATCTACCTCTTCAAGTCTAGTACTTTTTGTACTACTTTCTCTCTGATCCATGATCAGATTTGTAGAAATCCATATCTATGTCAACCGAAGAGTATCATTACAAGTACTTCATTAACTTTTCTAGGCTCTGATACCATTAACTTTTTTAGGCTCTGATATCATTACAAATTATACATTCAATTAAGATCACAAATGTCATGTGGTGATATATTTGCCTTTTTAATTAATTAATTAATGTTAAACAACTCACATTTCAAATATTGTATTAATTTGTATTGGATATATTTAGTAACAAACAACTCTCTCTAAATAATTTGTAAGCTAATTTATTTAAATAAATCTACTAGTGCAAATATAAAACATAAAATCAAGAAAATAATTAAAATGATTTGAGGGATATTTTTGTCTTTACATAGACTTATCCCATGGAATTATATCCTATGTATTACTAATAACTCCAATTGGAAGGTATTAGTAATACATCCTATAATACCATGTAGGAGGTACAACTAATCCATGAATTAGTTATACATAGATCCAAATTCCTACCAAACATAGTACTAAATAATACCATACATAATACATGGACTATATGTTTTAATGCGGCCTACCAAACGACCCCTTAATACATGCATTAGCATGGTTAAAGACTCAATTACCCCTCAAAAGCACCTTTACGTTTTTTCTACTATAATTGTGGATGATATTTTTGTATATAAATATTTTTATACAATACATACTGTTTTTAATACAATAAACCAAACAACGCATAGAAAATAATTTATGCATAACTAATACAAACATTATTAATACGCTCTATTATGCATTATTTTTATACTCTACCAAATACAAAATGACATGTTGTATAGATAATGGTGGGATTCATTTATTTTTATTGTTGTATGACTTCTGTTGTAATTTTTTAATGAGTAATCATTTGAAACGTTTTGCCGCAATAAATTCTTTAACTTGAGTTTTTGTTTTAAGGCTCTCTTTGGTATCAATTCCATGATACAATCACCAATTTGCAACCTCCTTCTCCTGACGTCTCATCGATGGGTGACATAAAATTATAGGATTAGTCTCATAAGTCTTAGATAGACTAATTTAAACACTCCAAACCCCTCCTTCCTGACTCCAACCTGAGATCCTACTAGCTAACTCCTGACCCTAACCTTGACTTGATACTTGACCTAACTCAAAACTCTATTCGACTCGAAATATTGTTTCCAAACCCAAAATATCCAAAAAAGTAAATAGTCTTTTAATTCTTTATCTACATAGTAATAGTTACTAGTTTAGTATAAATGATGAAATAAAATAATTTCACTATCAATTAATACTTCAAATCAAATATAAAATAAAGTTAATCATCAAATTTAATATCAAAATTATTATTTTTATCTCACGTATCAATCGAGCGCCTAAACTTTTTTTCAGCCACACATAAAGTAGGACTGTTCACTAAAAGAGGAAGATTCTTATAAAAAATAAATCAAAGAAGAGATAAGAGTAAGATTATCTTCCTGCATCCATGCTGACAGAGAGAAGTCAAGTTAGTAAGTAAATATAGAAAGAATCATGTGGAATTGGAAAGTGCCACGAGTGAAACATAAGGGTCCCACTTATTTCCACGTGGCAATCTATGGGAGGTCAATAGAGATTGCGCACAACACCAACCTCTTATCAACAAAACAAAAACCTTAGAAAAACAGAAAAATTTGCTGTTGTTGTTTACACCATTTCTTAAATAGGTGGAAAGAAGAAATACAAAAAAAATAATCTTTTTTTTTTTTTATCATGACAGCCATTGCTACTGCTACTGCTATTTCTCTTTCTTTTCCTTTCTCTTTGTGCCGCTCTAACAAGTCTTATACTAGAAAGGTATTCTTTATTTTCTTTACTTTTTTTTTTGGGTGTTTGCAAGAAACAGAAAAGATTGCTTCTTTTTCTAGATTAAGCTTGTTTATGGAGACCCTTTTTGAAATTGTAGTGAAAAAAGGATCATAAAAGTCAGTTTCTTGCTGTTGGTTATGTGTATAGAGATTTCAAAACACAAAGGGTTATGATCTTTTGCATTTTGAAACTTGTTTTTAGTGTCAAAAGTGGATCAATTTTGACTAGTGATTGGTAAGATTTGTTGCATAGGTTGGTAATCTTAGTGAGTTAAGCTTACTGCACTCTGGTGGAGAGTTCTGATTCCTCACAATACTTGAAATTTAGGTACTTTTTGTCATGAAAATTTTGAGTGTTTGGAAAAAAGTAGTTTTTGTTTTCAAACGTGAAAGATGATATTTGAAAATTATTTGATTGTCCACAGACTATCTGCAAGAATAAGCTCTGCATCGTTTAATCGAGTACTCCTTTAGACTATTGTTCATGTTATATCAGAATGGAGATTCATGCATAACTTACATTTTCTTTGTGTGAGCAATAATAGTTGACTGGTTATTGATTTTGCATCAGTTTGTCAAAGGGAGCTTTGGAGTATTTGCTGTGTATGGGGAGGAGGTTGGGATTCCAGATAAGAAAAGTTCCTGGTTGACACTCTTTAATGTGGAAGATCCCAGGACTAAAGTTCCACAAAGTAAAGGCAAGTTCTTGGATGCAAATCAAGCTTTAGAAGTTGCTAGATATGATCTACAATACTGTGATTGGAGAGCTAGGCAAGATGTACTTACTATAATGCTCCTACACGAAAAGGTACGTCTTTGAATTAATGTGTATATTGAACTTGGAAACCTGGTAAATACAACACCCACTGTCTTTATCTTGGTCTATTTACAAGTTTGTTGCATTGCTGTTTCTCATTTTCCTTACTTTCCAAATGGAGTTCACCTTTTTTACTTTCTGTTGTATACTTTCCTTAAGAGTTGTTTCAAATTTTCCTGATCTTCATCGTATTCTACGTTGTATTCTAATCAGTTTATGTAACTAGGTTGTGGAAGTATTAAATCCTCTAGCACGCGATTATAAATCTATTGGAACCATGAAGAAGGAACTTGCAGAGTTGCAAGAAGAACTTTCTCAGGCCCACAACCAGGTTTGGAAAATTCATTTTGATACAAATTGCATTTTCTGGTTTCCAGTTTTCACAACTAGTGGATATTCAGGGTGATTTCCCTTCGATATGTCAAACTTATTGAAACGGGTCTTCTGAAAAATAAATGGAAAGTTATATAGAAAAACATTTCCAGGATATTGCTTAGTTCTCATAAGTATAAAGCTTGATATCTTTAGTACCAATTCAACAGGTACATATATCAGAGACTCGGGTTTCTGCTGCTTTAGATAAGCTAGCTTACATGGAAGAGCTGGTTAACGATAGGCTTCTGCAAGAGAGAAGCACAGTAGAATCAGAATGCACGTCTTCCTCTGCAAGCACGTCAACTGGATTATTAGACACTCCTAAAAGCAAGCAACCCCGAAGAACGCTGAATGTCTCAGGTCCTGTCCAAGATTACAGTTCCCGTTTGAAGAACTTTTGGTACCCTGTTGCATTCTCCGCAGATCTTAAGGATGACACCATGGTGAGTCAATTATCTCATAACTGCCATAGTCTCTCCTAAAAGATAGAAAACATTTGATTTAAAACACAAAAAACCATGTAGATGCAAAATTATGATGCCAAAACAAATTAACAAGCTATATGATCTGCTCTCCTACTTTATGGTCTTCTGTTTATTCTTTTGGCTCTTCTATTGATGACTGTAAACTGTATCTTTTCAGTTACCAATTGATTGCTTTGAGCAATCGTGGGTGATCTTTCGTGGGGCTGATGGAAAACCTGGATGTGTCCGGAATACATGTGCACATAGAGCCTGCCCCCTTGATCTTGGCTCAGTGAATGAGGGTCGCATCCAATGCCCTTATCATGGTGAGATAAATTTGAATCCTTCCACTTTCAGTCCAGAGTTCATATTTGGGAGATGGACATAGCTTTAATGGGTTTTGTAGAGGACATGAAATAGCTGACACTAACTTTGATGTTTGTTTAATGAATTTAGGATGGGAGTATTCCACTGACGGGAAGTGTGAGAAAATGCCATCAACAAGATTACTGAATGTAAAGATCAAAGCACTGCCCTGCTTTGAGCAAGAGGGAATGATATGGATTTGGCCAGGAAATGATCCACCTGCAGCTACCCTCCCTTCTTTATTACCACCTTCTGGATTTCAGATCCATGCAGAGGTTCAAAATCACTACTGTTAGATTTTCAGTTGTTTATCTTACAACTCATGTTTGAGTATTTTGCCTTACGACTGTTTTCACTGAAACTGCAGATAGTCATGGAACTTCCGGTGGAACATGGACTACTTTTAGACAATCTTTTAGATCTTGCACATGCACCTTTCACTCATACATCAACTTTTGCTAAAGGATGGAGTGTACCAAGGTAGTAATGGACATGATCATATGATGCTTATTATCTTGTTTTTCTATTTATTTTCATATGGTTTTCCAGAAAACTTGATTTTTCTGGTCCAAGTTATGAGTTTAAGGCACAAGTAATGCTTTCAAGTTGTGCATTGTGTAGTATATGAAGGTCTACGTACTTATAATTTACCTTTTCTTTTTTTTTCATTTCAGCTTGGTAAAGTTCTTGACTCCTGCATCTGGTCTGCAAGGATATTGGGATCCATATCCAATAGATATGGAATTTAGACCACCTTGTATGGTTTTATCCACCATTGGCATCTCAAAGCCAGGCAAATTGGAGGGACAGAGCACCAAGCAGTGTTCTACGCACCTTCATCAACTGCATGTTTGCTTACCTGCATCACGACAGAAGACACGGTTATTATATAGAATGTCACTGGATTTTGCTCCCCTGCTGAAACACATCCCCTTCATGCAATACGTTTGGAGACATTTTGCTGAGCAGGTTTGTTTCTGTCCAAAACTTCGTAAAAAATGGTGATTACATTAACATCTTATAGAAGTCTAACTTCATGAATAACGACTGCCTGATCTATGAAAAGCTGCATTTTGTTCTGGAACATTTGTCTTGGAAATTGATGCATTTTGAAGTTGGAAATATGCAAAGCATAGAACAAAATCAGAGCTTAAACTCTAGGATTACCATCGCATGGCTCTAGAAGCTCATAGTCGCAATAATTTAGATTTGCAAACTCTTTGATTCCTGGAAGTTACATAGACTTGCCTAAAATAGAACCACATAATTGTGAGCATGATCTTCTGAAATAGGAAATTGCCAAATATCAAATAAAATTTCACCTTCTGTAAAAGATATTACTACATTTTCGCTCCTTAAGTAAGGATAATGCTGCAAAGAACTTCCCCTTTATAAATATAATAAAGAGGGTATCAAAATGAAAGATATGTTCTAACATTTTTCTCTTCTTTGTAAAATTGTATACAGGTTTTAAACGAAGATTTACGGCTTGTGCTTGGCCAGCAGGATCGCATGCTCAATGGCGCCAATATTTGGAACCTGCCAGTGTCTTATGATAAGTTAGGTGTGAGGTATAGAATATGGAGAGATGCTGTAGATAGTGGAGAAAAGGAACTACCTTTCAGCAAATAAATATAATTCCATCAAGTACCGGGTTTTACTTTTCAAGATGACTTTGATCTCTTCATTGTCAGCTCACGGCAAAATTCAGTTCAGTTGCTGAGAAGCTCTCTCACTTACTGCAGTTTTCCATATTTTTTCTTGTGAGGAGATACACCCCTTCTGTAAATATAGCTGTACACAATTTTTTTGTTGGTTCGTGTACAGTTTGAGCAATCTTACATTCCTCACCAACAATTCTATCCTGTCCTAATTGCCACTTGGAAAATCTCATAGGTTCTTTGTAAGTGTCTAGAGTCCCAGCAATGTCGTTCCACCTTGTCATAGCATAATTTCTGATCTCAGATTGCAAGTATTCTTTTTGCCAAACAAGAAGCCAGAGATGTTTTGATCTTTGGTAGCAGTTTGAGCTCAGTTGAATCAGTATGACAGTATTGAAATATTATCCTTGTAGTAAGTATATTATTGTTGTCGATGTTCCTATGCTGAACAAGAGACAAAATTTGATGAAACAATCCATGTTTTCATTTCTGAGTCTTGGCAAGGAAATACTGAGCTCAAAGTTATGCAAGATGGCCCTTTAAACACAGTAGCAGCAGAGCCAAGAATCTCTTTAAAGTAGTGTGTACTTTTGGACAATATGCAAACTGTTCCCTGATACAAAAACATTGTAAAAGCTGCTCATTATAGTGTAGATGACCACACAACTTCATTCTACAAGGAAGTCTAATCAGAGTTTTCATTTAAGCAGCTAATGGTAGCCTCCAATGATACAAATCTATTTGGGCAAGACCCAAACAACATATGGTGTTTAACATCTCAACTACTTTTGGAGCTATTTTTTTCAAGAGAGAGCTTAGGATTATAGAGCAAAATTAGGTAGGCGTAGTACCCTTGCTGAGTCTTGTGAAAAATTATTTCGTATGTAATATAGCATTATCAAGTAAGAATTTTCATTAATGAAACCAACAACATAATCAGTGAAACCCCACATGTGGAGTCTAGGGAGGTTAGGTTGTACGTAGGTCTTACCCCTACCTCGTGGTGGTACAGAAGTTGTTTCTGAAAGAAAATAACTAGCACAATAAGAACATTACTCTACAAATACAAAAAACACTCAACTAAATCCCATTTTTAGTTTCTACTAAGAATATTGGCTTGGATGGTTTCTACCAGGTTTGCAAGGGTTCAGACGGCAAACAACAGAGAAATCCAAATCCAAGGTGCTTGCAAACAGAACATTAACCATTTATATAACTTATACCAGATTACACACTTCATAGTTCAACAAAATTTACACAGGATTAGCATATAGATACATGGGTTTCTTAGAAAGTTACAGCTTAGTAATTAATAGATAGAGTTATTCCATATACAACTATGGCAAAAACCTCATCATGTTAGGCAGGCTTCCAAACTGTGAGCACTTCTTGAAACATCTCTAGCATCAGATCTCTATCTGCCTGTCTGAAGAAGTTGTTAATTTCCTCCCTAACATCATAAATCTTGCCAAAATCGAACAAATACATCAAGCAACCTTTTTTCAATTTATTTAGCTGGTAAAGCCAGGCCTCTTGCAATCTTTCAAGGACATTCCCCGAGTTGAGGTCTTCTAGGAGACTTTCCTCACAAGCATTCTTCAAATCTACAATGTCATACTTGTTTGCCGCACCCAGCAATGCCAATCGGTGCTTCCAGAATTTCTCTTGTTTTATGGTTCCATACAAGTAACTGAGAAGCGCTGTGCATGATTCTGTTGACATGTCTTCTATGTCGATTATAGAGGATTCTTTCTCCCTGAGATCGTGAAGGAACATGCTGTGGAATACAGGAGAAGTAGCAGACAGTATTGCTCTGTGAGCTTGCACTGATCCATCAGCCGTATTAATGGTAACATCAGCATGGATGGACTCATCAAGCATGCGAGAGATGCATCGGAGAGTACTTTGGGTAGCTAAAGATTGCAAAATCATGTCATTGGGCCATATAGATTTTCCTTCTCCACCCTAAAGGTTCAATTACCACAGGTTACTAAGAGAAGGAACATGAGTTCAAATATATAATCAAGGTCATTTACTGGTAAATGCTGAGAAGAAACTTTTCATTCTTTTCCATTTTCTGTAAAATGGAATAATTGGAAAAATTTCGTTCTTTTTCAGTTAAAATCTGCTCAAAGGAACAACCAAAGAAGTCAATCACGTACGCCTATACACAAGCCCCATCTGTTACAACTAGATAGGTAGTTTATCAGAGAACCATTTCATGTGGCAATCTCATACAGTCATGCATATTAAACACTGCAGAATATCAAGAACTCACATTTGGTGTGTAGATCTTCAGGTCAAGGAACTCAACATCAATGATGAATCGACCTTGTAAACAAGAATCAATAGGCCACACAAAGTCATCACTTGTTCGAAGCAGCCTCTCATACACTGCAACATGACATGTTGAATATAGTTAATACAGAATTGTTAATGAAATTCAACTGTGATAGAGGCGGCAAGGGGTGTGATGGACATTAGTTGCAGGCTCTTTATCTGGACAAACAAAGAAAAAAACAAGGAAGCACAAGAGTCTACACTTCCATGTGTCTGCATATGCAGCTGAAGAATATTCAATGTGCAACTAAAAACCGTAACAATCCTTACTAGAAGCGTAAATAGCACACGACAGTTAGGCTAGAAATTATTTGCATATTAATAGCCTAAGGCAGTCTAGAGATAGGATCTTGTCCTACAAGAAAGGGTGCAGATTTGATTTATAGCATGTACAGAGAAGTCTTTTTTCTTAATGAACAAATGACGTCTTCTCTTCTGGTCAACAAAACAAAAAATTTGACCATATAAAGAAGGAAAATTTATGTGCACCATTAAGGACACTGAACTGCTTTCTCTAATTTTTCAGTGCTTTTTATCGACAATAGTCCGAGTTGCCTAAGATAACCCCCACATCACAGATGCATGCAGCAAACAATATAATACCCATGACCCATCCCCTAATATTACACATGCCATAGTAATTGACAGTCCAAATTACAGGTTACCTGATAAATTAGAATGAAAAACATAATGTGAGTAGGAGATGCGTCCAAGAATTCCTTTTCAAAGAAATCACAAGTTTCAGAACCGGGCATACATGTACATCATGTTTCCTTTTCATATATGAGCACAACAACTGACCTGATAAATTATTAAGTAGAAATGTCTAAGTTTCCACCCCTCCAGGAGAACAGGATTGGGCACTTTCGCAGACGTTCCAAGAGAACGTTTGAACACTATACAAGTAAATTCATCTCTAGCCGCTCAGCATAGTCCAAATCAATTACCAAATCATCCATAGCAGATGGAAATGACCATGATGAAAATTGACGTTATAGATTAGTTACACTAGTGTGTCAAATAGAGATTCGCAACCAGACCTTTTTGAATAGATCAAGGAGCTAAGAATTTGACAAAAATTTGAGAGTTGAATTCATCCTATATATATTTAGTTGTACTACTTTTCCATGCCAATCACCTCGGTCACACTTTATATGACATCCCTCTATTTTCACAGGTTTTGCAAAAGGGTATACAGATGTCGTCCAAAAATTCAAACGAAGATATATTTCTCCAAAACTAGTGATCTTTGCCAGAACAACAACCAGACCATATCATTTAAACATACCAAAATACAAATTACATCAGACAAAATGGTGCAAATGGATGGGAATACCGAATACAACACTGTAATAATAACAAATAGCAAAATAAATGAAGGATATATCTTCAAACATCAACTATTTTGAGCTGAAAGTAGTTGATGGTAAATCGACCTCTGCAACTTGCAATAGTGAATATACTCAATTGGGTAAACACCTAAACATACCATCAAAACACAGAAGAGCTGAAAGTAGAGTTTACCAGGAGATATATGAGGTTTCCGATTGGTTCCAGTTGTAGTAACACGGAGCATAAAGCGAGCAAAAGGAGGAGGAAGCTGTTCTTTCGAAAGCCGAGAAGGTTCAGGAAACAAGCGAATATACAAATACCGATTCTTCTCAATTGACAGATGCCTTAATCAACCATCAACCAGCATCAGAAAACAATTGAAGTTGATGATAAAGAGAAATCAAGTAGAAAAAACTAGAGACATACCAGTTCCATATACCAATTTTGAAAGGGTCAGATCTTTTGTAAGTAGATGCTGCGAAATTGTCGATCCTCCATTGAGCTAACCTTGATAGAGTCTCTACCTTGCTATCTGTCATTCTTCTTCTTCCCCCTTTTCTCTGCTACCGATGGAGCATTATAAAGTTTTGATTTTTGGGAATTAAGTAAAACTTAACTGACAAGTCTTTGCTTTTTGAAAAGGACATTAGAAAAAAAGTTCATCTTTTACACAAAAAGTAGAATGTAAAGCATAAATACTTAAAAGCAAACATGACAATTTTATTGAATATTGATAATGAAATTAAACCATAAATTCCTGATCTTAATATAGTCGCAGATATATGAATTTTAGAGCCCTTTTGGATTGACTTAAAAAAAAAAAAAAATTTAAAAATAAATAGTTATGTGTTTGGATAAAAGTGTTGCAGTTGAAAAAAAGTTGTTGATGTGTTTGGCAACACCTTTTTTTATCAAAATGTCTGAAATACCCTTAAAACCGTTGACATAATAAAAAGTTGATTAATCTAAGGTTTTTATTTCTAAGAAAATTAATTTATATTTTAATTCAATTTCAATAACTTAATATTTAAGTTAATTTTAAATGTGCAACTTATTTTAAATTTCAAAAATATATAATTTGAATAGATCACATTAAAGAATTTGGGAATTGTTTAAAAGAATTAAGGGTAAAAAAGTAATATACTTGGTCAAAGTAGAATGACTTTTAAGTTTAAAAAAAAGTAGGGGATACCCTACTTTTAGCTTTTGACTTATTTTAAGTTATTTTTTACTTATTTTAAGTTGTTCTTATAATTGCTAAACACTCTCACAAGTCAAAAACTAATTTTTAAATCAGTTTGACCAACTTAAAAGCCCATCCAAACGGGCACTTAGTTCTACTTCAACAAATCATTTGGTTTTTTATTTAAATACTAAGAAGAGCCAAATACAAATATTGATTTGTTTTTTTAAAAAAAATTTGGTTCGTATTTTCATTGTTTTATTTATATTTTTATACATAATTCATTTTTACAGTACCATTTGAAGGGTTGAAAAGTGCATCATAAGAAGAAAGTAATTACGATGAACATTAATTACTTAATAGTTTTTAAATTGGTCAAATATCTATTTTCAAGATTAATTAACTATCAAGGGTATAATAAGAAAAATATTGTAATTTATGTATTGATTTATGAAATGACAAATATTACGGATCATCTATTTATAGTAAGACGACATATAAAAAGGAACGGAAGGAGTATTATAAAGCTCCATAATTTTTTTGTAGTCAAGTTGGGCTCAAAAAAGAATGATAAAGATGAACTCGAGATGTGTGGGGAACATAGGAGTTATCGTGACAGTGGATTGACTTTTAACTTTTGACTCATAAATAAAAATCATAAGTTAAAAACTACTTTCTCTACTTAATTTTATTTGTCCATAATTTCAAAATGAACGGAGGGAATTCTAGATTATCGCTTGACTTATTTTTATCATTTTATTTTAAAATCAAATACTTATAAGCATTTTTTAAATTTATCCACACACTCCAACAAAAGTGCTTAAAATATATTTTAGCTTAAAAACATTTAAAATAAGTCAATTCAAACAGGCTCTAACACCTTGTTTGGATGATTGTTACATGTTGTACTGTGTTGTTAGTTACAATGTTTGTTTTAATTGTTACTTAAGTTGTATTATATTGTATCGTTTAAATTCATCATTAGGTAATTACAAAAAGATCATTTTATGTAACAACCAATTTGATGTGATTGCATTATTACATTTAATAGTTTCTTCTCATTTTGTATTTGATAATTATATTTCATCTTTTACCCTACCTTTTCGTAGATCTCCTTGTACCCTACTTGTCTAGTAGGTTTATCATTCAAATTATAAATGTATGACATTATATAATGACGTAGAACAATACAATATATCCAAACATTGTGTTCTGGAGGCTCCATTGGCTGGCTGCTTTATGCTAATTTTGCTTTTTCGACTGATAAGAAAATTATTCTACAGTGTTCTTATGTATAAGTGGAGTTGTTAAAAACTCAAATCAATTGAATCATTGCGATACATGAGAAAGTAAATATTTCACCCATAAAATGCATATACACTAAACCACTAAATAATACAATGATTATTAAACTCCCTTTATTATCAAATATATTCCAACTTGGAACATATTCAAACTGCCATACAATACACACACAGAGACTGGTATTATACTGGTCTTTCATTGCTCGATAGGACTTTGTTTACGACAACAACATACCCAGTGAAATCCTACAAGTGAGGTATAGGGAGGGTGAACGCAGACCTTACCACTACCTTGTGGAGGTAGAGAGACCGTTTCCTGTTCACAACAATTGACAACTTTCCGATTCTAAGATGCCAAAAATAAAAGAGTTACAAACAACAATGTTACATATTTACAACCAATGGATTGTCTGTTTGATCCAGTTCTTAACCAGGAACATAATAATCCATTTTTTCCACAGGGAGATTTAGAACTGAAGTTTCCACCTATATCCAGGAAAAAGAGGATAAGAAGCAAAGTGTTAGTGTTCAGTCATATGTGCATGTGATAGAAGATATATCTGAAATCTTTATTAAACAGAACAATTGAGAAGTTGCTTCTAGCATAATCACGCGATAGAATATGGGTCGTTTATCAAGGCTGAAACAATTAAAAACTGATTCTAGCAAATGGAAAATGAAGTATGGTTTGGTGCTCATGGTTCATAGCATCGAATAGAGAGCTAAAAAACATCAAGATTGTAAGCAACGAATCATAATGATAAAAATCGCAAAACATTGTACGGAAGCAAGATGGAGATATCCAAACTAGATTGAACACTGAATGACTCAATGCATCTATATGCAGCAGTTGATTTGGATGTTTGAATAATGAAGAAACCATATATTCTTGTATCTTCTGATAGACTTGCTAAATGACTTTTAGCCAATTCTTCTTTTACTTATTTGGTATATAGACCTATATCAGCTGTGTCGAGATTATACATGAATATTAAGCTAGCCTCAAATTTAGAAGATACTACTTCCTTTTAAGTTGATTAGAAAACACTACATCATGTTCAGTCATAAAAATATTTCGCCACCTATTAGAATTGCCTCGTTAATCATACTAATTGTTAGATGTGAAACTGGATCTTCTTTTTGCTTGATGTGAAAAAAGGGACTCCTTTGCACAAATGTGAATGATTAACTCACCTCCTCAAATGAAACAAAGACAAAAGGTGTTAGACCCCTCTTGTGTGAAATTGCTGGAACATCTGGGTTATGTGTTTCATCCTCTTCCCACCTCTCAACAACCCCAAGAATGTCTTCATCCGGGCCATTAACCTCATTATCATTCACACCACTTGTAAGAAGAGCAAGTAGATCCATTCTGTTATTAGCACCTTGGGTTGTACCCCTCAACCTAATGGACAAGTGAAATGTCATATGAATTAAACACGGTACCATGTAGAAATCATACCAATTAGAGTAATGCGCATTACAGGTTTTTGAAGATTCTACATATCTTACACTCTACTCCACAAACTTCAGGTTTATCATATAATTCAAACTCTACATATTTTATATGGTAAAAATAATTCAAATTTTACATGTAATATAGTGATTGGATTGACAATAAATTATTATAACTGATAGAAATGAAAAGCAAATGTCATATGCAAGTGAAAAATAACAGAATGTTTACTAAGTTCGAATTTTGTTTAATACAATAGAAGATTTGGGACCTATTAAGACTACTCAATGGAACTCACACAAGTATTAATTATTTATTTTATCTACAGGAGAAATTCCAGCAACTAGCTACCACAAATTCTGCACACTACATTTATAAACCTGCAAGATGATTTATCCCAAGGACAAAAAAACTGCCAGCATTGCTTGCACTAAAGAATAAGGTGCGACTGTCATGCACATTTATTCAAAGTGCACGACTAAACTTTTCACAATAGTTAATAGGATCCTGAAAAGATGGCCTGCTGCCTTCGGATGAGTTTATAGGTGGGCAACCTGGAAAATATACATCTACAGGAATTAGCTTATTGACTTCCCGAACAAAACCTATAAGAATCGGTACTGAACATCCCACCAAGATCCTCAACTTTATACTTTTAGCATTTATATATAGCTTGAGTTTGCACTCTAACAGATGGTGATTTTTATTGATCTTTCGCTTAGAAGCTAGTTTGGCTTGGATGGAAGTTTAAGAAACTAATATGGTGACCTGTAGGGCCAGGGGAGAAGTACCCAAACCTCCAACCATAGTTCTATTAACAAGAGCTGAGCATAAGAACTCAAAATACAAATAGAATCTCCATGATCAAGTACCTTAAGCGGAACCTCAACACAGTTGGACGCGTTCCAGGGTACAAAAGCGCAGCTTCAACCTGCAAATGAGAAGGCAGTGAGCTGTCTGTTCGAAATTAGCATCACATATATCAACTAAACGCCAAAAGCATTATCAACTTAAGCAAGGAGGAATGAACCATTATTTTGATTTGACCATATATAACCAAATTACTGCCAGAAACAAATTTACTTGTACGGGAAGGTTAGAATTGGACTTACTTTATCCTCTGATAGCGTGTAACTCCCCTTAAAAACACAATCAGCTTTTGAGGCACGGAAGTTCAGGTACTTCGCGACATCTTTGACTTTTTGTGATGAATTCTAGTTAAAAGAAATCTACAGAAGTTATAAACCAGGTATAGCAAGAACAATGTGTACAGATCAAGTATGTCACACGAGCTGAACAACAAACGATTACTACCTTATAAAGGAATCTGCCTGAAGGATAAAATCTCATATAGCGATAGTAACACACCTACAATCAAAGAGAAGATGGCAATGTTATAAAATGCATTGACACTAAATGCTATAGGATGCAAAGTGAAGAAAAGAAGCAATGGGAGGAAATTGAACACACTCAAAGAGGTAAATACTGATTAGAATCCAAAGTCTGTTCACGATAGCCCACAACTTATATCAGCTCTCTCCAGATGAGGGCAACATCCTCTCTCAAGCAGAACAGGTATTCTTGCAGTAGCCCACCACTTGCTCTGTTTTCTGGAGTCCCAGGCAGAGCAAGTCTATTTGCAGTGTTTAGCTGCATCCTATGCTTTACAGCTTTCAGTTTTCACTTTCAGTATCAACTTTCAGTTTGAAATGTATCTGCTACTTGTGCATCTCATGTTTTATTTAAATCTTGTCCCACCGCTCAGTAGGCCGTCACAGATACTTGCTGAGTATTGTGGCTACAACTTGCTTGGGCATGCTTAATTTTTTGGGTGCAGAGACAGGTACCTTTAAGCTCGGTATCACCAGCTAGATCTGGCATCCTCATCAACATCTTTCACTCATCTTTCGGTAAGAGCTTCAATCCGCTTTCCTAGTCTTTCCTTTATTTTGGGGTATGCCCCATGGACCTATGTAGCAGTTGTGTTTTTTCTAGATGGCTCATGACTAGTTTGACTTGGCCAGTTTGTAGTATGGTTTGTTTTACACTATACAGTTGAGACTTATACTGAGATATTTCAGTGCTATGCAGTATGTTTGACTTTAATTTCCAGTTCTACAGTAATTTCATATGTTTGCGAAGTTAACCAGTTGTTAGTTTAGTGGTTTGCTTGATAGGGGTAGTTAGTCAGGTGCCTGGTGCCGGTCATGAATCCCTAAATGCGGGTCGTGACATTTGGTTGTATAAAGAGGGTAGTGGCACAAGATATTAATAAGAAGGTGGGAAATAAAGCAAGGGTCTCTCATTTGATGGCGTTCTGAGCAGTAAAGTTTGTTAAGGATGTTAGCAATGCTGGTAGCAGAAATGGTTTTAGTAACACGATATATTTGTAGAGCACCCTTACCATCCACATATATACCCTCACCTTCCTTTGTATATGTGAAGCTTCACTTGGTGAGTGCACACAACCTTCCACCAAGTAGGTGAAAAGTTCAGGGCCGGGGGGCGGGGGGGGGGGGGGGGGGGGGGGGGGGG